>JACJUY010002530.1:44171-59693 GCA_014220935.1 Platorchestia sp. MABIK | reverse complement strand
TACTGTAATTGTACAATTGATTTATAAAAGTCCAAAATGCTGTTTTGTATTTTCATGAAGGTTCTAAGAATACTTTGTATTTTTCCTACAGTTTCTTCCCTAAATCTGTTAACTAATACTCCGTAAGCGTATTTATCGAGATTTACATGTTAAAAATTTAACGTTAAATCATACCCAAAAACAACGTGAAACTCAGAGGTTTTTTAAAGTAACCGCACTAAGAAACTCATGAAATTTTACTTCGCATACAGAATTCACCTAAGTATGAGGCGCTCTGAAATGAAGTCTTGGGTAGAAACATTCACTTTGACTAAATATCAAACTGATATTGGCGAGAACCTAGAAACCAATTTTACTCTACGGATAATACTACTGAGATTTAACTTACTATACACATGACGAATTGAACACAAAACTTTTTTTACGAGATTCTCAACTCTGTTAATTCTCGAATCGACTCGATAGAGATTCCCTTCATTTACACTTACGCAAAACTACGAAGAAGTTAATATCATGTAATGCAATTCGCACAATGTATGCATTTTAAAATAGCAAATGAATTGTTCACTAATACATGGATTACTATGATACAAAAGCTTAAATAAACTGGGATTTCTTAGAATTGAGACTAATAACGTCGCAAAGACAGAGTGCTTAAAAGTCAGTAGCGAGCAATACGTTCTGAGTGACTGAAGGATTCTTTTAAATGCGTCCACAATTTATCGCTCCGTCAGTAGAGCGCACAATGGGCGCAGGCTGCCGCGATAAGACTCCTACGAGTGAGATGAGTGGGCACTTTAAGTGCAGACAAATGCGGAGGATGAGCTAATGCCAACGTTTTGTCTCGGGAATTTTGAGGATTCAGATACTGGATTTTATTAGGTGGATCTTTAGCTCACGGTCAGGATTGAAGACGTGAGAGTTTTTGATTGACCACTCGGACATACATTCATCTCAATAAACGAAGAGGAGTTTATTATTTAGTTTTAATTTCATTTGAATTTGTGATAAGACTTGAGCAGATTAATTTTAAATACGTTCTTCGGGTGAATGAAATCGTGAAGTTTGTACAAGGGACAGTTGATTTGCACAGCACTGCCCAATAATAAATAGAGTTTGAGAAAAGTTCCACGCACATTTCAAATCATTAGTAAGACTGTAAAATGCAATCTCTGATTGCAAAATTCAATCTGCAATCTGAAAATTTGAGTAGAATTCAATTATAAATTGAATGCAACGAAGAGAGCAATTGAAGATTTTTGTTGATAAAACTTATGAATTCGAACTTGGGAAAAAAGGAAGAAAAGTTCAGGTTTCCTAATGGAATTCTGTAATTTTAATGCTCTCCCTGCATAATCATTTCAATCATTGAACATTGAACAAAAATGGCTTTTATTTAAAGCAGATTTTGACTTGTATCTCTCTGTTGTATCAATGATCAAGGCTTGTATCTATCTGTTTTTGCTAAGAACTCCGTGAGATCTTTCTAAATGAAGTCTGTTACACCCATCGCTGTTTCAAATGTATAGAGAAGTCATTCAACGGTGTACAGAACAATGAAGAATGCAGAACAAACTTACTGCATGGTATATTGTATTTTGATTTTGATTTGCCAATTATCATGCCAATTAAGCAAAGGGGATGTTTAATCTGTAATCACGGAAGATTGATAAGGGAAACTACGAAAAAAATTAAAAATTTTCCACATCTTTATTATTTTCATCAAATGAGGGCTGAGAGCTCGCCAATTACACCCGTTTTGAGCCCACAGGTGCGGTGGAAGAGAAACAAGCTGAGCTTGCATCTGCGAAGATTATAAAGTGTCCTCACATGAATGTTTGTAAGGGTTAATGCTTTGATTCTTAATTCCTATCCAAGACTTTAATCAAATATGAAGAAGGGTTGAGGTAGATACTGGTGTCATACGATATAAATACTGGTAAAATGAGTTGCATAAAGTTTTCAAATTCTAGCCTTCAACGAAGAAAAAATGACAATCACAGGTAACAATTCCGCACATATTCTCATGTTTTCCCACAAGATTCTAAATTTATTAACCAATGGTAACCTGCTTTAAGTTACTGTCCATCCATCTCCATCTATATTTGTAAAGAAGTGGCAAAAATTATCGAAAAGAACGAGGTAAAAAGGTTATCACAGCTCCGTAGCAATTGAATTAAAATAAAGGAAAACTGAGTTGAAAATGCACTGTCGTGTATCATTTGTTAGCAGTGTCGTAGTTTGCCACAAATGCACGTCATAAAATCCTATGATCGTTTTTATTATCTAGTGGGTAGTTAGCTCGTAAGTACATACAGTGGAGCCAATTTGAAGTGATAAGAGCCGTATTGTTATTTAAGAATCTGTTCAAATTCATATCTCAAAGCGAAACCATAAATTATTGCGTATAATTCACTCCATTCATGTAGCCAATGTGACTCTTGTTTACTAGCGATCAATTTTATTTGCTCTGTAGAGTAGTTTTTCGTTTTTCGTTCCCATCAAATGTGCTATAATTAAGGCCGGTCAACTGATGCATTTGAAAAGAACAAAACCAATGCCTAAGGCAATGAATGAAGCGTTCATTTCGTGAAACACTGAATTATATAAGCAAGGACAATATTGATGTGTATTTTATAGTCATGAAAGATTGTGTACAAGTTCGAAAGTACAGAGGAAGATCTTGTTTCAATCCAAACCAGAAATTTCACTGAAGAAAAAGTTTGTAAGAAAAATAAATTATTTTTAAACATGAAATTTTGGATACTACGTTGATTGAACGTACAGAGTACAGAGGAAATCCAATCCAAACCAGTAGCCCAATGAAGGAAGAGAGATGCGAGTGCAAGAGGCGGTCTGGTTCGCAGGCGGAACAGTTGTTTTGGAAGAGCGCGATCCCAGTTAAGCCCTGGGCCAGGAGCGACTCTTCTGAGCTCGCCACAACACTCGTCTCGTTGAACTCTCTTCAAATTGGTCTTGCATAAACATTAGCTTAACTCAGCTGTCCTTCTCTCACTGACACTTCAAAACACAACCACGCGTCGTCCCACTCTAACGAAAGGCTAAATGATCAATTGATTGCTTACAGGCTGCTTCGAACGAAACTGTGATGCCTACAATGATTTCCAACGAGCACTCTAGTAAATGACGTTCGTTGGCTTATCAAAGAAAATACTCCTACTGCGACATGTTTCGATACTATGGAACATAATGGAAAAATAATTAGAATCAACTTTGTCGAAAATTTTGAGGCGTGTTTTGTCGATTTTTGGCCAAGAAAAATAAATGATGTTTGAAAACGATTTTATTTGACATTTTTCACATACTCTTGCAGGTTAGTAATTACTTTATTTGTGTTTGTTAAAAAAATATAAAATAAGTTGCTTGAGAAACCTTTATTTGGGTAATCCCAAAACAGAAAATCGCTCTGCATTGCGAACAAAGGCACAAAATATGGAATTCTCAATTTTGCATGATTTATAGCTGACATTTCGTATGTAATTTCTTGGATCTTCAATGGTATGATTACTGCTTTTGGAATGCGCTAAGCAGAAAGATTTGGAAAGTTTTCGTACGCTTTACTGATGTTAAATTGAATGCTGAAAGTGAAAGGCTGCAGCTATCATGGAAATATTGATCCGCGTTTCCCGATTTTCTTGTCAAACATTTAATATGCATATCATGGCGCCCGTAGAAAGACATGCGAATGTTTCACAAAAATTTAGTTCTTTACATCACATTAGTTACGGGAAACACAATCTGGTTTACGTTATCGTACCTTCCATTTCATCATAACCTTTGATGAAGCCTCGACCGAGCTCGTAAATATATTAAAGAAGTCTACATTTCACGAGAAAATCAATGAAAAAAATTGAACATTCTTTTTTCTACCACGAGCTGGTTACGTTATTAGAAATGTCTTGAAATAGATTCGTAAGGTCGCACAGCTTTTTCTTAATTTCCAAGCACAATTGGTTTATAAACGAATGATAGACATCAACAACGTTTTCATTAAGGTCAGCGGCAAAATTTATTTCGAATCCTTCAGCAAGATAGACATGGCAGTGTTATTGAAACCGGCAATATGAAAGTAACGTTCAAATTCCAGTTCGAACGAATTTCATTAAAGACTGTTAGTTTAACAGAACTGGAATTAAAATACACAGTTTTATTTCATTTGAGAAAAGTTGACAAAACATGATAAACGAAAGTAAAAACACTGGCTTACAAAAACGGCCCAGAAGTTCAGTTATGCTGTGTACAAAAGGCTGCAAGGCATAGCGTAAGTGGCGTATTGCGTGACCTCGTCACTCATTGTCAGAGATCTGGACTGGCTCACAAATAGAAAGAGTTTGAAGGGTGACTCATTTCTTTCCATTTAATGGCCTCCGCAGCACTCCCAAATGGAGTCTAGCGCAATTATTTTAATATTTTCCATTTTGGCTTTTGTGAAGATCATGTGAGAAGGAAATACTTCTGGCAGCGCATTACTGAATTTATTTTATAATAAGTCGTGACTTCAATTAAAAGTTTCCGTAGAATTTCTTTTCTAAGAAAGTACAAATGCTTTGAAAAAACAAGATTGTAGTCAATATGAGCTATTTATCAGTAAAATACTTACAAAGGCATGGATATCTAATTTCTAATTTTGAATCATCTTCATTATATTTCATGCATACAAATAGTTTATATTCTAACTCAAATAAAGTTGAATATGCACTCCTGAATTGGCAGAGCAAGCTTTTTCAAGCAGCTTTTCAAAACTGTCAATCCCACGTAACCAACTCCAACGATTACGTTTATTGAGAATCAATGTTGCTAAACGTACAGAAGCAGTAACACCCTAGGTAACTTACTCTAAAGGAAGAGGCATAACACATACATAAATTGGAAATACTACTTTCTGACTGAGATGCAGAACACGCGAGGCTTTACTACTCCCTTTAAAGGAATAAAAGTCAACATTCCAGCACTATCTGATAATGCAGTCAGTAGATATGCGTAAACTAATTTAAATCGAAAGCTATGAATTCAAAAATCATTCATAACTAATTATTTTTCATGATTCAAGAATATATTTGCCTTGATAGAAAACAGAAAATCATAATCGAAAATTTCAAAGAGTTATGGTTTGTGTTCACAAGAGAACAGAAAATAATATTTTGTAATGTAAAGGAAAAACCGTTACAGACTTGAATAAATGCGTGCACGAAAATAAATTTTCAAGAATTAGGTATCATTTCACTCCAAAAACCGAAAAGTAACACAGAAAGGAGCAACTGGAACAGGCCTGCTAACTAGGGTGCACCAGAATGACTTGCTGACCATTTCCCAGTGGAGACAAAAGAATGGACTCTCTCTCAATTTAAAAACAAAAGTACAATTAAGATCCTCTGATCATGTCATTGGTGCGAATGTCACATTCCTAAAAATTTAACAAGGAGAAACAATGGTAGCACGGAGACCATTCCTTCGCAAAACGTGGGACATAGAGGAAAATTGCCCCTCTACACCTTTCAACCATAAAAGATGAGGACCGTTTTTAGATTGAAAAATCTAATGAAGCGGAAAAAATTCAAGAAGCTCTGCAGGATTAAAAATAAAAATAATCTTCAAATATTAATTATCTTAATTATTATTGTCTTAATTATCTTAATTACAATAGTCTTAATTATCTTAATTATAATTGTCTTTATTATCATAATTATCGATATCGTCTTTTTTTAACAGGAAAGAGCGACAGCATGAGTGCCTGGAAAGTTGCTGTGTATGTGTGTATGTTTGTGATTGCTGCCAGCAATCGTACTTTGTCAACACTACCCTCCAACAATTTATCCGTTACAGCCAACATTCAGGATTTCCTCGTATTAGTGGCCGCCCATTTGCTTGTCCCGCCCAGTCCGCCATTAGAAACCATTGCAACAGTTCCAATCACCCTTTCAAAATGTCCAATCTTTCTATCCTATGTAAAGCTTTTAATGAACAAGACCGCCCTACTCTAGAATCTCTTTATATATTCACGATTAAACCTTCACTAAATAACGATTTCAGCGCGACAAAATTATTTGTAGCCCCTACTTCCTAACGTGTGGTATGCTGAATGTGCTTAGTGTGTATGTATGTATTGTGCGTGTATGTGTGTATATATATATTTAAATATATATAAATATATATATATTTGTAAATACGAGCTCGAATATGTATTGGTGTATGAATGTGTTGTGTATGTATGGTTGTGTTCTCCTGTTTGTACTGTGTGAATTGCCTCTACGCTTATGTATAGTGCTTAGTCGTTGGAAAAGGATTCATTTTTTATTCTTTTGCGTTTTTGATTTATAATTCTATTCAAACCTTAAACGTCTTATTCATGACTGAAAATACTTTTTATTTCTTCCAGCAGTGATGATGCAATAATTTTATTCCGAAACGTTTGCTTCAATAAATGTTCTCTATGACGTCATGCAGAAACGTGCAATGAAACTCCTCACTCTAGTCAATTTAAAATAGCACGTGTAGCTTCAAGTGTTTTAGATCTTAGAATTTTAGAATCTCTTTTCATTTTTAAATGCAAGCCTTCACTCAATAACCAGTTGAGTTTATATCCTCTTAGCATTATAGGTTCTTAGTTGTGTTTTGTATTGTTTACTGCATTTTTACTTTTTTATTTTGTTTTACTTTAGTTTTCGTGTTTGTCTGTTTCTACATCTATGTTCATTTCTATTTCAGTGATATATGTCAGATTCTTTTAATTAGCTGATGATGGGTTTTAGCCCGAAACGTTCTCAGTATAATGAAATTTTTATCAGTGATTTTTGCTCTCCTATTTTTATTGAAATTGAAGAAAATTCCAGAAAATGTACCTGAATATAATTTTCTCCATACATTCTCTCATCTTCTCAATAACTGTTCCCTGTCAAGTTTGTCGCAAATGACGCATCTGTGGCCATGAAAGCGTGTGTTACTGAGCGGGTCAATTACATAGAGTTTACTCCCTCTTATGCAAGCTTTTGGTTTTTCTCACAATACTATGCACAAGAAGACTGAAAAACTGAATGAAGCATTGAGGTCTGAATCTCTGGTAAAATTACAATTTCATCAATAGTAAAACAATTGAAATTCCTTTCATCTGTAACTCAAGGACATGTAATTACATATTCTGAATATAATGACTCAGTGAATTTACTTCACAGATTCGGGTATAAAATGTGGGCTCTTGCAATTCGAGCACTCGCAGTCCGGCCTGCGAGCAGCCGTCCTTACGGACATGAACACGGCTGATGAAACTCGATAAGTGTGGCGGAAAATATCTCGCCTCCAATTAAAGTTGTACTTTGATCCACAGAAAAATCTTTCAATGGAGTTTTGTAAATATTTTTTAACTAAATGAATGAGCTTTTCTGCATGAAAGCGTAATTAACCTCAAGAAGAAATTATAAAATTTGTACGTTATAATTATACACAGGGACCGAGCTTCAAAGTTTTAATGTAGTATCGAACTGACCTGTGATGAACTACGGTACGGGTTGGAAAGGACTGTACGAGTAATGCAGTATTTAATGCGTACCTTTATTTTGGTGTGCATCGTGAAAGTTTTTTGGTGTCTTAGTGTACTTGCGTAGTGGACAGAAAAAATGTTATATTAGAACATTGCAATGGAAGAACTCCTTTGGAATTATCAACTAAAAAGCTCATTCACCGCCGATGCAAATATTCCCATAAAAATATATGGTGTTCTTTTGTTTTTGATTCGTAGGCACCCACTCGGGGAAACTTTTATAAGCTAGGTTTGCTTAACAATGATGCTATTCAAATGGCATTCTTTGAGTTGAAAAATAACTTAAGTACTGTCGCCCGACGACCGTAGCATTTCATCGAAGAAACTTGACTAGGCTCTCATTTGCTCGAGCTGAATAACACGACAAGCTCTTAACGCATTGAAACAGTACGGGGTCAATTTAGTTTACATTTTTTGAGCCTCTGTAAGATAGTTTCATCTTAATACAGCATTAACTTGCATGAGTTAGCGATACGCGCCGAAAGTATTAAATTTTTGAGTCCAGTGTGACCAGCGCTGGGCGAAAAATTTCGTCAAATGCTTCTTACGAGCACTGAGTAAACGTTTAAATTTGGGTGTCTATGATTTCGTCACTGTGAAAAGAAGACTTTTGAAAAATCAATGACTTCCTTGCACGAATAGCATAAAGATTCACTAAAAAGCGAACAAAACTTCCCTCACAGGTCAAGTTGTCACCTTGCCATGTACCAGCTTTAAGAACATCGAATACGACAGACACATGCAGGATTTCAGGACTTTCATGCGAAGTTTTTATTTTCACTGTACCGCAAGGGCTTAAGCGTTGTGCTTCGGACAATAAAAACTCTGGTTCGATTCCCGTCCGACTCTCGCTGTATTTCAATCGCTTGTGCAGCCTCTCAGATGAACGTGGCAAACCCATAAGAAGGGTAAGACAGTGAGGTTATAGGAGAAACTCTTCTACTCAATGAGGGTACATTTAACTCACTCTTTCTGTTAATTTTAAGAAGCTTAAAAACCATTGGTACGACTCTATCATAATAATGAAGCAACCATTAAGGATGATTATAATTAAAGAAGAAGTTTCTTTTTTCCTGAGTGATGACGTTACCCTACAGTTTACGCGACCTACTCCTGCAGAACTACCGCACGTAACATCGGTGGCTATGAAGTTGAGCGAAAGAGGATTCAAAGTCTGAACCAGCACTGAATCTGTTGGTATACTGCGTGAAATGAACCAATTAAATTTTTGGAGAACTGAAATATTTAGTAGAAATCAGAATTATTGTCACAACGCGTGGCGTTCAACGAAGTGCTTGCTTATGTATGAAGAGCTAATAAATGTTGCATGGAAACATTAGTTTACAGATGTATATAGTGATTGTAAATTAATTGTAATTTTAGGCATAACTTCGTTACCCGCATCTAGCTCAATTGATTAATTATAATTAAAAAATAAAGTTATCCAGAGTAAAGACTTTCAAATTAATTACTTTCAAAATTCCTCGTATTTCAGAAGCATGAGAGTGAAACTAATGAAATGAAATTAAAAAATATTTATCAGTAAAGTTTTGAAGACCGGCATGCTCTGAGATCTTCCCAGTTTTCTATATCATTTTAGCGTTCTCCGTAAAGTTGAACACGAGTGACATGGTTGTACTAACCTGTGTGTTTTTCAAATGAAAACATCCGTGCCTTTTACCACTAAACAGAAGAAACACAAATCCAAACACTACTTTTTTATTACACTGGAACGTCTTCATAACCTGAATTTCTATTTGATTTTTTCAACGCGCGTTACTTTGATATACAATAAATTACTAATTTATTGAATTACAATTAAATTACTGATAAATAAATCACAACATTTACATGATCCAGTAATTGCATTCTTCCCTCTGCCTCACAGATGCTGCTGAAAACCTACAATATTGACAACACACTTTACATTATGGCTTCTAATTCAAAACAAAAACGACTAAATTCAACACATGTTTGATGTAAAGTTCTAGGAAATATGAAGGCGTAGATAATAGCGTGTTCTAATGGTGAGAATAAGACTGGGAGGACTGCTCTCCAAGCAGGACAAGCTAGTGAAATTTAAGCTTTCATTTTGTTACATACGAACGAGATAATTTTACATTGAATTTTAGAATGTAATAATATATGCTACGTTCATTTGAAGTTTGGAAAATATAATTTTATAAGATTTGGAAATCTTTTATTCAGACCTAGTACTATACCTTGAACAACGCCGCACTGTAGGTGGAACATCGCGTGTGCCCCTGTTACAAAAGTTCTAGTGTTCTTCATTTGATGGCTGAGTGAGAAGCAGTCCAAATAACTTGCCCCCAAACAGTCTCTCGTCACACAGAACTGTGCTACTTGTAATAAGACGGTTGTTCTACAATGGAAATAATCGTGTTTCATTTTAATCAAGTTGATGCATTTCATATCAAAGAAAACAACTGAGGTATTTTAATTAAGGGAAACAGTTGAGGTTTCTCTGTTAATGGATACAACTGAAGAATTTTATTAATTAGATTAGGTTGCACAACACGGCAAAGCTTTAAAATGAATGTTATAGCGAAGACAATAGATTTAAAATCATACATATATATAAAATCATACATATAGTGTACATATTATTATATCACTTACTGAATGGTTTTTATTGCAGGTCTTAATTTATCATTTCTTATATTTCAGACTCTAGCTGATGATGATGTAGATGATCGAAACGTACTAATTTTTAATAGATATGTATTTTAAATCTATTGTCTTCGCTATAACCTTCATTTTAAAGAATTTTATTTGAAGAATGTATGTTCAAATTAGCAAACACAAAATGCTCGAACAAAAGTTTACAACTTAATTCCAAACCGATCAAAGCATCGGAATTATTTGCTTCATTAGGATGGCTAAGACGCATCAAAATTCTCAAACGTAAGCCCACACAATTGAAATTCCGAATTTAAAAGGTTTCTTTTTTTTTGGATTTTAACCTGGAAAACACTAATCTTCATTACTAGGAACAGCTTCTAGTCATTTTTAGTTTCCAGCAAACCGCCCACGGGATATATCAGTAGCTGGTAGGCTGTTCATTAAGGCTTCATATTTCGCTCATCTAAAAAGTCTGATTCGCTAATTAGACGCCAATGTCAGGGCTTCAACATTTTGAGCCGCATACACGAAAATAAAGTTCCCAAGGCAAGTCACTCTGCAAGACACACTGAAATAGCAGCATCTTTTGGTCGGGAATACGTACTCGAGCCTAAAAATTGGAGCATGATGGACCACCATGCTCCAATTTTTAGTCTTGAGTACACCATCAATATTTTACAATACAAAACAATATTTTCCAATGCGTAAAATAGTGTGCACTATTGTTAACATATCATCGATTCTCAGTTTTACTCGAAACAGAAAAATGCTTGGGAGAACTAGATCCACATTCTATTTTTAAATAACTCTTCACAGTCCTATCATGTCATTCAGTGG
This sequence comes from Platorchestia sp. MABIK, assembly GCA_014220935.1. Taxonomy (NCBI): domain Eukaryota; kingdom Metazoa; phylum Arthropoda; class Malacostraca; order Amphipoda; family Talitridae; genus Platorchestia; species Platorchestia sp. MABIK. Next base: position 48,658 of record JACJUY010002530.1, on the reverse strand, counting down.
AGAACTAAATGATAAGATAACTCATTGAAAACACATTGTACTTGGACGCACAGCAGTTATCGAGCGTAAGATTTTAGCTATGCGTCCACCGTTTTTAAAATCTGGGTAAAACTATAACTTTTCAGTTGCGGTGATAATAATTCAGCAATACAAACGTCGTGTCTTTAGCTGCGTGTGTCTGAGCGATGATTACGTGAGGCAACTCCACTGATTGGAAACGAGCTGCAGTGAGCACTGTTGACCCAATGTGTCTTCCTGTAGTATGCTAACGCGCATATGGTTTTCACGGCACTAAACATCTTGCGGCTCCAAATGATCTTTGCTGTAACAATAACCATAACCACAATAACAATAACCACATCCTCCATTGGCGCATGTGCTGCTTGAAATCGAATTCAAAGCACCTAACTGCGCTGAGCTTCTGAAAACTATTGAATCCATTTAACTGGGTATAGTCGTTACTCATTTTCCCAATTCAAATGCGTAAGAGCCTCAAATAGCAGCAGCAAGTTTGACGCCTCATTCCGCACCACATCACTGTGACGTATGTGAATATTTTTCTTTCTAAATTATTACTATCAATAACTTTGAATTTGATGCTTTACACTTGTTTAAACAATTTTACAGAGTCATGGACTCAAGTCATAGGAGGAACTTTTTGTTAACGGCATTTTTTTTCAGGGTATCACTGGGATGACTTGATTGGGTATAGAGTTATTTTCAATTATAGCACAGTTGTTGATAGTGACTATCAGTTTCGAAGTTCAGATTGAATGATCTGAAGTCAAAATTCCTGTGAAACTAAAAAAATCGGAAAATGAGACGGAGAAACTCTATTTATTTGTCAATAAGAAGCTATTCATTACATTGATGCCAAAAGGTAAAAACGAAAATAGCTACAAACTACTGTGGTTATAAACTAAATTAATGTGAAGCAGGCTTAACTAAATGAAATAACCATTTCACAATCATTCCACCTTAATTTAATTCACGCCACAGTAAGCAATTTCGTCAATCGGGTAATTTTGTAGAACATATTGAAATACGGACTGTAGGTGCAAAATATGCAAAGGGTTTTTGACGCACCAGTATTGCATTGGGTCGAGAAGCATTCATTTCGATTCAGTATTTTTACGACCTGAACGCAAGGCTGGGAATATTTCGAAAGACTCATGTGAATAAATATTTTTCAGTCGAGGCTACACAGCTTAGGTTATATTTGAATTGCATATGAATTGCGCCCGATAGAGAAATAACCCTCAAACTTCTTTTTATAATCTAAAAAAGCCCGTTTTTTTATTTCTCCAGAGCTTTAACCTTCGACAGTAGAGAAATATTGAGGCATTTGGGATGTTTTTCAAGAATAAGATGAAACCTACGTTTATCCTTCTACATATTCGAACTTGTATTTGGAGAGAAATATTGTAAGAGTTTTTTAGTTGAAAAATCAACGCCAATAGCATTAAGAAAATATCTGCCGCATTTCCCCGCTGACCTGTATCTGAAGCGGTCGCAAACATTTTGAGAAAAGCCTAGTCGTGAATAGACGAAGATGAGGATTAGCGCTAACAGCATACCGTTGCTCTTTTGAATGGAACAGAGCTAAGCATTCAAGCAGCGCTAGCAAACATTGCTCAGAAAATCTCCTCAGTCGTCTCGTAGTTTACGGAGGCTGGTACCCAAATTCTAAAGAAAACAGATGATTCATTTATAACCACGATTTATTTAATAAGTTTCAGGGTTCCAGAGTGAGACTCCTAGTGAGATTCTTGCGAGAATATTGAGATTACGATGAGTCTGCCAAGAAAACATGAGTTCGGAACAAATTAGTCTCTTTTAATTGATATAGAGAACGTGTGAAACTTTTCAACCAAGAAACGTACTACAAAGAAAGTAAGTTTAAGTAAGCTTGAAGACACCGACGTTATTAAGGAAAGACTGCAGCGATGTTTTCATATAACAATGCGCTGCTCCGATCACAACAAAATAAATAAACTACCGGAGGAATGACGCACCTGCGCCTAGAACTGAGTGAACAGTGAAAAACAGGACGATAGATGTTGGCCACGCACAAAAGAAATTTACTGCTGCTTCTGCTCTCGTAAAACCGTTATGATCGTAATTAAGAAACATGAAATTTTTATTTATGTTCGAATTTACAGCACTAAAATGGTAAAACAGTGCGCACTTTAGCTACAAAAAAAAGCATCCTGTAATGAATCTTTCTGTACAAAGCGATTCTTTCTGAAGTCAAAAGAAAAAGGCAGGCCATAATTTCAAAATATCATTGTTAACATTGAGCACCTTCCTAGTTTCGAAGCTGAAACAATCCGTTCGAGTAAAATTTAAAGTTGAGCTTACAAAGCATTAGTCTTCCATTTCTTGAAGCCGAACCCGCCAGGACTGTTTTCCAGAATATCTGATGGACGCCATAAACAATATTCTTTTATGTACAGAGAGTCTATGAGAATCCTGCTAGTCATTCTTGTCATGCATCTTTATTGAAGGGTGGCGTGGTAAAATAGTGAAGTAACTTTTGTGTGGAGCTTGAGCTCCACAAAATAAGAGTCTTTTTGCGCAGGCTTTAACGATGCTCTCACGGTCGAGTGCCAGTGTTCATTAGCCCTGAAAGCCATGTTTTCCGAACTCCCGTTTCTGAGATACGGGACGCAGCAGGGGCATCTCAATAATTTGAGGGATGCAACACAGGCACCCCAATTAAAGGAGAGGTACAAATGAGTTACTTCAGTTACAGGATACAACTCAGATCTCTCGAAGGATGGATACAACTGAGATACCTCGATTGAAGATCACTGCTGAAATATGGATGATTACAGAATGCGACTAAGGTATTTTTGGACTGGATTGGACTAAGGTTTTTAAACAACACAACTGGAGTATTTTTAATGAAAGATACGACTGGGGTATTTTGATTAAAGGACACGACCGAGAGATCTCTATTACGGCTACAAATGAGGTATTTCGGTGAAAAGTAACTACTGAGGTATCTTTGTTGAAGGATACAAAGTATCTTGATTACAGAATTCAACAGAGAAATCTCGATTAGGAACACAATTTATGTCCCGCGATTGAAGAAGACAACTGAGGTATTTTTATTAAGGAATACAGTTGAAGCTAGCTATTAAAAGATACAACTGAAGAACCTTGGATAAATTTTGCAACTGACGACTTGGGTATTTCAGCTGTAGAATACATGTCTGGCCAAGAGTATAATACTGGCTGCGCAATAAAGCTACTTGAAAATAGCCAGATGTTTTTTCGTACATCAAAGCTGCGCGAGGAAAAATACCTCACCCGTTTTTGTGCGTGCTCATTGATTTGGGGAGAGAAACTTACTTTAGGTTGACGCACTTTCCAAATTCATTGCTTGAAACTTTTAAAATGTGAGAAGCAAATGGCTTGAAATTAAAATTTTTTTTTTCATGGGTTAGCTTATTTTAGGACGAATCAGTAAAGTGAATAAATGCATTATACAACAACTTCAAAGCCTACAACGCAGCAGTACACTGGCCGTAATTACGAGAGCGTGAAGTGGCAGGTTAGCAACAAGTTAGATGTTCTGTACAGGGCACTTTGTTGAAAAAAGTTTTACGAACGTTTAGAACCGTTGAAATAAACACTTTTTACTCAACAACCGTGTGGGCGAAAACGCTTCATGAAAAAGTTAAGACGACTTGCAATTTTTATCCAGTTTTCTTAGTGTTCCACTACATCAAAGATAAAAGTTTGCTTTCATAAAACATTTCATCTGCTTCAAAACGACAAAGGAGCGAGAAACCAGTGCTGAATTGGCGGATAAGCTCTTAGCGTACGGCGCAGCAAATGGTAATTCTAGGGAGGCTGTCTGAATTTATGCAGCAAGATATCCCCACAGACATGTTCTACCGTGGCAACGTTTGTAATCATGCACCTGAGATTGTGGGAAGACGGGACATTTCGCAGAGCATAATCTAGAATAGGACGTCGTAAAAGATTAAGAAATCAAACATGGACGTAGAAATCTTTGAACACTTCGAGATAATCCAACTACAAGGACTCGTTGTGCTGCACTTGTTTTACATGTAAGTCAAACTACAGTATGGGCAGTGCAGCATCCATTTCGCATTAAGGGCGTGCAAGAATTATTAAACGTTAGAGAATTTTTCACGTCATGTTTAATTTGGAAAATTGTTTCTACACAAAACAGACGAAACATCATTCACGCGAGAAGGAATCTTTAGCGCCCACAATCTGCACTTGTGGTCAGATATATATCCAGATGCTGAAGAACAAAGTAAAAATGAGGTTAGATTCTCAGTAAATATTTCGGCAGGTACTCTTGGCGATCGCTTGACTGGGCTATACATAATGCCGGAAATAGTAAATAACGCCATTATTAGACTTTTCTTAATGAAGTATTTTCTAAGTTGTTAGCAAATAATGTCTTAGTCGTTAATAAGGGGAGCATCCCCCTTTGAAATGGCGAA
>JACJUY010002530.1:11339-43964 GCA_014220935.1 Platorchestia sp. MABIK | reverse complement strand
AAAAGTTTCAAAAGGGGGATGCTCTCCTTAGTCGACATCAGAGGAATTTGGTTCCAACACGATGGTGCTCCTGCGCACTTCGCGATCGCTGTTAGGTAGTTATAAGATACCCAATATCCAAATCGCTGGATTGGCTGTGTCAGCAGCATTACTTGACTACCAAGGTCCCTAGATATTACGGCCTTAGATTTCTACTACTGGGGCTATTTGAAGAGTTTGGTGTGTGAATCACCCATTCATTCCAAAGAAGACCTCTTCGGTAGAATAGTTGAAGCCTCCGCTAGGATTCGTGAGACTCCTGGTGTCTGCGATCGAGTCAAGCAATCATTGGACTTGCGTTTGAACGCCTGCATCACAACAGATTGGTATCATGTTGAACCTCTTTCGCAATTTCCAAACCAAACTAAAAAAGCTGTTTCTATTGGTACTAATAATGAAGGCAGTTATCACATTTCTTGTCATTATAATAAAATGCTTTTCTAACTTCTACATTTCATTTCCCTGTCCCGCTCAAAGCAAAAATTTTTCTCTTACACGTTTTAAATTTCAAGTCCTCGTAACTCTTTAGCGAATCCTTTTCGACCGCACGGTTTTTAAGCGAAAAGTGTCTATTTCAACGGTCCTAACTTATGTTGAAGCTTATTCAACAAAGTGCTGGTCACCCTGTAGAATTCACAGGATGAATGCGAGCTGCGCCGCTACACTGCTTCTACCTCCTCAGTGTAAGTGCGCATGGGTGTAAAATGTGCCGTTATTTGCAAGAAATATCAAAAACAAAATTTTTCCAAGTAAATTTCCCAGATGAACGCATTTCTGTCTACTAGGATGTACAAGGTGTAAGGTCAACACAATTCTATCGGGATCCAGTTTTCTTAAAACTAAACGCATTTGAGGCACAGACTGCAGATTTTTGTGTCGAGAATTGCCATAGATGTGACCACGGAATATTCCGTGGCTGTGACCTGGGATAGAGCCTTTCTCAAGGCTCCTTTCTCGTTGTGATTATTTAAGTTATGTCCAATTTCTCTTTTATTTTGTTTGTATAGTGGTAATTCCATTCGTGTTTCGTTCTAATTCCTTAGCGTCGCGTCTTGGGACCCAAGAGAACTAGTTCAGATTTGCCACAATTGATTGGGTCTCGATTCCTAACACGTGTGTGTGAACCTTGCCAATCAGCCCTGTATCAGTTAGCCATTTGTCAGTTAGTTCTATCATTGCTCAGTTAATTTTGCTAGTGGAACGTTCCAGCTTCTGAATTTCCCTCTTTCTCTTTTTCTCCTCTTGACTAAAGCGTCTCGCTAGCAATATACCATTGGTGTTTCACCTGCAGGCTGGTTGTCTTCCCTGCCCCAGAAGAGCCTTGCCCGAGCTGCATTTTTTACAGATGTCTAATTTGCTCCCTAATCACGTGGTACCTTGCGTAGCTTGTCGTCGCGCTTGCCTCTCAGCAGCCGCCACTTCCCTGCATTTACTTGACCAGCTTCCTTCAGCCTCCTTATATTCATCTTACTTAAGTTTTCCTTTTTTAGTTTAAAACTGATGGGTGAGAGTTTTCATTTTCTGAGGAGCTCAGATTGTTGGAAGAGTCTGTTTGCGTCCCCCCAAATTATAACGAATGAGAATCATACTGAAAATTGGCTCCGACACTAGGTCACATTGCTTCTAATTATGAGTGAAAAGTTTCTAGAAAATTAACAAATTCCCATTTTTCCAAACATTCTTATATTGGCAGGAGAAAATAAGGACCTAGCTCAGCAATACTTATGTCGAAAAATAATTGAAGGAAAAGGAAGAATGTCCCTTTAAATTCAGGATATCATTAGTGTGAAAACAAAAAGTCAATGACCTGTTATCCGGTATATACTTAGGAGAAAGTAACCCAGTGGCTGCTAACGGTTTTCCGTACTGGTGAATAACTCGTGAGAAATTTGGCCCCCACATGACTTCTACTCTCAGTAGGTTGGTTTCTGTTTGATTTTTCGTCTAGGAGACAAAATGGAAAAATGCCACGGTTACCCCAAATCGAGGTAAAACAATATTACATAAGACACTCCTGCAGCAAGGCTAGTCTGGCTTCGTGCAAAGGCTGCGCACGCTCCTTGCCAAGGCTATGTCAACTCCTTGCCAAGGCTATGTCAACTCCTTGTCAAGGCTATTTCAACTCCTTGCCAAGGCTATTTCAACTACTTGCCAAGGCTATTTTAATTCCTTGCTAGGGCTATTTCAACTCCTTGCCAAAGCTATGCCAACTTCTTGCCAAGGGTATGCAAGCTCCTTGCCAAGGTTATATCACCTCATTGTCAAGGCTACGCAACCCCCTCGTCACGGCTGCACAAGCTCTTGCCAAGACTACTAAATCCTTTAGAAATCGGGGTGAACAGATTTTTTCAGTCTGTTCATTTCTGTTTATAGATTAATTGATCATAGAATATTCTATTGGTTTCACAAAAAATCTTAGTCTCTATGTTGTCAATCATAGTATTGCAACGAAATTTCCAAATCTCGTTTCTGGCATAGGTTTTCGAAAGTGCAATAGAAATAACGGTTCTGGAAACTTGTTCCTGGACTCAAGAATAACAATTTTCAAATGATTCAATAGCTGCAGCGCCCACGCGTTTGTGAGGTTAGGACGCAGAACGCAGGCTCTGAGTCTAAAAGAATAAAATCTTCACAGGCAATCTCCAGGACTGGAGCGAAAATCGATTTCATGGTATCGGCAGGCTTCCTCCAAAAAAGAAAATGCGATCGGGAAAAAAGAGACGTCCCACGTATGAACAAGAATGCATAATACAGACTCTCGGTACAAGTGTATCTTGGATGCGGAGGATAGATCCGATTACCTGAAATAAAGGCTAAATCTTTCAGGTATGCATAGTGCACAGCACATACATTCTTAAGAAAACGGGATCCCCAAGAGACAACTGGATATTTTTATTTTAATGTCCAGTCTCTGATATGGGTTCAGAATACTGCGGTATAGGTCAACAAGTAGCGAATACGAACGCAGGATCATGTTGAAAGAGCGTCAGTACAGCACCTAAGACCAAGTTGTCGACCATATGAAGTACTAAGGCTAGCAAGGAAGAACAAAAAACACTGACTGAAGAAAGCAAGAAAACTAAGAGAAACACGACAGAAATGCTGCTACAATGAAGGCTATACCTGCATGTGACTTGATAGGTTTTACTCGGCATCCGTCCGTTAACGCTTGAAAGCAAAGACTGGAAACGGGTTCCACAAACGAGTTCATTTTTATTGACAAACGGCTAAACAATCTACTTAAAAATTCAGCAAATTCATCTGACAAATTTTGTAAGCACTAAAACTCTTTGATGAAACATTCAAATAATATAAAAATTAATACATGTCAGGTACAGTGAAATTAAGCATCATCCCTTTTAATAAGTACCTCATCAACAAGCATCTAAATGAACAAACTTTACACTCACGACTCCAAATTGAAATATTGGCAATCAAGATGAATCTATCTACAGGTCGAAGAAATGCAAAAAAAGCTATCAATGCAAAACTCAATGCTATCAATGCAAAATATGAGTGAAGGATGTTTTATTTCAATCGAGTTGTTACATATCATCTTGCTCATTCGTTATTCAAATACTTCACTTGCTAAGACCAGAACACAATGACGGTTAATTCCATCATTTCAAACACTTGGGTAGGGAAGGGAATTATGATACTTTCTTCCTTTCTTCACCTTGCAGCAACACCGGGCTATGATCCGAACACTCAAACCCACCACACGATCAGTGGGCGCTCCTAATCACTCTACCACGGTGACATTAAGTCGTTTGGACGGTACAGGCAAAGTTGAGCAGCTTCAGAGACCGCAGCACACTGGCCCAAACTACGAGCTCATCAACTACGGCAATGTTTTCACACGAGCGAGCGAGGCTGCTAACGAGGCGCGTATTAGCTACTTAGGAGCTCATTGGCCCTGAAAAGATTGCCAGTGAGGTGGCACAGCTGAGCCTGGCTTCCTAATTAGCAGAGAGAACGGCTTCCATGTCCGAGCGCAGTGCAGCGGGGTCGCCTTACCGCGAACACCACAAGCCTTTATTGCGAGTGTTATTGTGTGCGCTAAACATGTCATCTTCTTTCACGAACGTTCGATGTTATGTTAAAAAAATGTATGCTGAAAGCTAAGCACAAGTTTAACATCTGTGCACTAGTTCCATAAGTATATCTTCACATTTACGTGAGAGCTGTTTTGAAATGGAGTACCTGGTTAGAGGGACTCTACAGTCTCCGATGAATGGCGTCGCTGGGATTGAATTAGATGTTAGTTTACGCCGCCCTAACAGTAACTAAGATGTTTCAAGGAGAGGATGGAAGAATGCACCATTTAGCATGGAGTTAATGGAATGCGGAATTTATGCACAAGGTGCGTAGAAACAGTTAGTTGAGAAAGATCTTCATGAAACAAGATAAAAGTTGAAAAAGAAAGTAGTAGGTGGTGAAAAACAGGACAACAGTGAACCAAAAAAAAATGTTCCTTAACATTAAAAAAAAAATTTTTATTTCAACAAAAAAGGGCCTACCAAACTCTCAGCTCGGTACTTCGCATATTTCCCCTAGGAGTGCAAATTCCCATGGGCGCTGCTGTGATAGAGAGGGGCTTTAGGTGAACGGGTGTCTCAAATCTCAAATAAATGATTCATTCTGTGACCAGGATAAGCACGTGAGTCTTAGTGGTGATTGTGGTAAATGAGGCCTGGTGCTGTTGTATCTAGGACAAATATTAATACATGAGAAATAGAAAAAGGATAAACTTATAGCGTGTGCGAACGTCATGTCGAAACACACGAGCAAAAGATTTGACTGTAGAATGAAAGTTAGGTCAAGTCTCTCTAACAACAACTAACAACAAACATGTTTCCATAAAAAGAAGGATGAAAGCCCCACTTAGTTTGGAACGTGGAATCTATGCACTGTGTTCCCGCCCCCTGACCATAGAAGCAGCAAAATTGACAGAAATTTTTGAAACAAGATAAAAGAAAGCAATTGGTGCGGAAAAAGAACAACAATGAATAAAAATGATGGTAAAAAACAAACTAAAAAACCAGTGCTATGTCAATGAAAGTAAAGTCTACTTAACCCTCAGCTCAGGACCTCACATCTTTCCCTTGAGAGAGCATGAAAAAAGAAGTCCCGAAAGCGTATTCATTAGGTAATTGAAGTTTCCAAAGTTAAGGTAACCTAACAGTTTTCAGCTGAGAGCACCAGTCCTTATAATATAAGAAAAAACTGAAACGTATTGCTTATCTTATGCCACCTGAGGAGAGTAATAATCTTTTGAGTGAACGAGACAAATGAAGAAAATCAGAACAGAATAGAAAACTGCGGGAAGGATTGAAACCTGGCCGTTACGACAACGCAGAGATTTTTATGTCATGTGAAATGAATAACGTGGCCATAAAATTTGATGCACGTCAAGTGGACGTAATAATTTTCTTATCACAGAGCTGATATAACATGAATGAAAACAAATTCCAGTCATGCATTAATCTCTATGGAGTTTCAATGACCTTATCGTTGACCACTTTCCCATCGACATCACTTCACTGGTTGGTATACGAAAAGAGCTACTGACCAGTTGTATATATTCAGGAGTGTCTCACTTGATGGCTCGTCTTCTGAAATTAGAGCGAACGTGGCTAATGAATGTGATGACAGTAAAAGAATTCTTTGCCAAATTTTTTGGCTCTCTCCGAGTCAGGAATCAAGAGAGCTCGCTGGCAGTGCCGGAAGTCAGATTGTGTACCCGAGCACCTCGATGGTGGTCCAGTATCACATAGCGTCTGTTCGTGTCAAGCGCGCTGAACACTTTGACCGCAACATGCGCCACCGGTGGCCACGGAGGGTATTTTCATAATGCTGGTGACCGACCAGTAGTCAGAAACTCAATTTTCATAAGTACTTAATTGGAGCTAAATAAAGGTATGATCCACTTAATGTTCGCTGTTTTTCATATTGCTTGCTACAATTGACTTTGAATTTGAGTTGAATGTTGAATTTCAGCTTCACTCATTGCGGTTAAAGTGTTAAGTTTCGTGTCTACGATCTGCGCTCCTGTGAACTGGACCAGAAACTCACGCTCAAAAGTAAGGGAGCAAACTCTACGTCACAAGTTTTTCCAGGCGCTAGCTGAGCAGTGCTATGTTTACATGAAGGTTAACAACTAACAATCACGTTACGTAGACAACCTTATTCTTATCAGCATTTACGTGCGCAATGGCTTTAATTTCAGCTTTAATATTATTGTACTTAACTTTCACACGCTCCAGTTTATTTGAAATTTTTTCCGCGTGAACAGAGGCGATTTTTACCACAGTGACAGCTTACTTACTTCTAAAACAGCATCCAAAACTTCAAACAAAGACAACAATCTTATTTACTCCGGTTTTTAAAGTTTCACAAGTTCTAAAGTTGCGAATGCAATCGTAATGTCCCCGTCAGTTTCTCTCTTTCACCAAGTAATTGAAATTAAATCATTGTGAACTCATATGCTAGGCGCAGGCAGTGCCTCATTAAATTATCATAATTTGGAGTGTATAATAAACGAGGTAAAACTTTTCATCAAAATTCAACACTCGCTTACCATGATAAAAAAAAAGGATTCTTCAGCCGAGGCTAATTGCAGTGCTGCTAACGTTCCATTAGCGTTCTAAGTCAAAATAAGTGTCCTCAGTAAGTCGATCTAAAGTTTCTCACCTAAAACTGAGGTGTAAAAATTTGTTCAAACATTTTGACGTTAAATTTTTTACGAATGTCGTGACCAGCAGCCCAAGTCGTTTCGAAACGCGTTTCTTAATTTACGAGTGGATAAAAAAGTCAGAGAATTTTGGCGTATGAAAGTTCGGTATCAAGGTTCAAAGTTTGACGTAGAAAATTCAATGCTGGGATAAATTGAGAAAAAAGATGCAAATACTTAAAAGAGTTCCCAGTGTCCAACTAGAGCGTGATGGAAATGTAGCGTGAATATATAAAAAAAATTTTTCCTGCCCTCTTTAAACAGGTTGTAAGAAAAACACATCAAATTGCGGAGATTCATTAGTCTAACAAGCGAACGTTTTAGTACGCCAAAAACTCATTGTATTTAAACCTGAAAATTTCGACTAACAACAAACCTAGACGCGGAAATAAATTCCTTAAAAGATAAAAGCCTACAACCAACAAAGGAAAAACATTTGACTGTCAGCAGGGTTACCTCAATTTTGTCAGTTTATGGTGCAGGACTTTGGAAACATGTCTTCGGAAAAACTCATTAAAAGCAGCGACTTAAAAATATTCTTCCCAGACATCGAGCTATTGAGGCTTTATTGCACTAATTGTGCAAAACGCTCTCACTTCTATTACTCATTTGGTAGCAGTCAACATATGTACATCTCAGCCGACTTCATAAAATCACCTCTTATTATCGTGAGTGGTATGCTCAATTGGCAAACTTCGTCTCTTCTCACTGTAAATACAGTGCAGGAAAATCAAAGCTGACTAGTTATGCACAAAAATGTAAGCCCAATGACAACCCCAAGAGCTACCAGATGTTGCGCGATGCAATTTTATTTGGAGAAAACTCAAGCAAGAACATTTTTGAGACAAAAAAAACATGAGGCACAGCCAAGTCGAGTTTTACTACCAAGTTATAAAGTTATGAAAACCAGTTTCAAAGTTTCACCCCTAGTTATGCCAGTACAATAGGAAAAATTGTTCGAAAATTTGGCCCTTAAAAGAGAGGGAAAAATAGCCGTGTGTTCCACATTGCGGCCTCAATCCCGAGACATGATCTCTCGCGCTGAGACGTCGGTCCCAAGTTGGCAGTGATCGAAGAAGTTACCAAACCGGCAGTGGCAATTCTACCGTCAATAGAGCCTAATTAACTTGCCTCCAGGTGTCTTGAGGGCATAAAACGAGTGGAAATTTGCAGTTTTTTAAACGAAAAGTTAACATTTGGGCTTGGCTGCGACTGAACAAGTCTCCATTGAAAAGTTTTACACGTCTCACAATGATTTGATTAAAATTTGATAGCACTTTCCTGAAATAGGTTCACTATTTCACAGCGATGCAGAATCATGATTTGGTGAAATAATAATTTATGGTCTTCAGAAAAATTCATCATAAACTGTTAACGAATTGTTCGGAAATTCCATTGATTACAAATTGAGAAATATTTTAATTTAGAATCAACACAAATCTGTACTTTCAAAGAATTGCACCAATGATCGATAAGAATTACATTTTACTAAAGAAGTTAGAACGAATGTATTGATAAGTGTGCGAGAATTAGACTTTTGTTGTAAGGCTGTGATTCTCACGGTAAAGGAATGAAGAAATAAAATAAATTTTTGTCCTCAAAAGTTTCAAAGTTAACAGATTTGAACAAAGCGCATTCCTTAAAAATTAATCCCATAACGCCCGCAGAAAACCATATGGTCTTATTGAAAACAGCCTTTATATGTTTTATTTCTAATTACATTTGTGTCCCGATGTATTTTTCAAGTTCACTGCATAATTAATGTGAGTTCCGTTGTTATCCTGACGACGATGTCAAACTGACGCCAATGCCAGTCTTGTAATGGTGATTGTAATAACAGCGACATGAGAAATAAATTGGCGTTAATAATTTCAGCAAGGATTTGAGGAGCTACCGAGAAAGAACCGACTTCTGCTTCTGATTTACCCTCATTAGCACGACTAAAGCAAATATCTTGGAAGTCGCTGAAGGCGACGTCTCAGAGGGCTTCGTTTTTATCCTTTTGAAAACTGGAAGTGAAAAATGAACGAGATTACAAAGTTTCGTTTTGCAAAACATGGGTAATTGATTACTTTTAACGAAGTTACATGCACCTTAGCGATCTTCACAAATGATGTACAATTAAATTTGGTAATGCCCTTGAGCTACATTGCAGTGATGATGTAAACAAGGAAGTAAGGAACACACAGTTCATTCTCAGCATTTGCAGAAAATCCGGGTATAATTTTTCAGTGCTGCTTTCAAGTAGACACGCCAGAAAATCAACTGTGGATGCTTAATCAGAACGTGAAATTTTTACTTGCCCGCGCATCACAGCTCCCCAAGTGAAACTCGCCCCCATGATCGGGAGACTCGACCGACGATTCACGCAGCTAACGGCGCTGGTGCGAGGCAGCGGCAGTCATACAGGAGAGGAAACAAGGTAGAGTCATTTCTATGGGGGGAAAATACGCCTATTGTTCGGCTAACCAATGAAACGGCTTTATTTCACACAGACTTTATGACGTCACCATTTCGACATGTCCCGCCAATGGTGGTGCCAGATTTGGGGCTATCAGTGTTGCCAGATGTTATGCGAGTGCTGATATAAGTTCGTTGCCATGACGTCAGTATTGCCACACGGTCGAAGAAAAAAAAGACTGATTTGACCCTACCTTGTTTCTTCTACCGTGGCGGCAGTGCCAAAGTGTTCACTTGACCGCTATAACGTCTGCTTAAAGCGGCGGTGGTTTGCGCATGGCGGCCTCCGCCATCAAAGACGCAGCAGTGGCCTACACGAACGCTGCTGCGCTGGACTGTGCTGCCACGCAGGTCTAAATGCATAAATATGCGCGGGTATTAGCTGCGAATGGGAACCGTGTTCTCGAATCGATCTTCAAGTACCATCTGAAGCGAATCTCAAATTATACGGGTAAAATAGTCGCTGTTATTCAACTAATGCCATGCTTAATGCTGGTTGCGAATAACTTTGGCTAATTATAGCAAGTATTATTTGAAATTCGTAAAAGATGATTTTGTATATGTCGAGAATCGACAGCAGTGAATTCATGTGTTGATGTTACTCAATTTAATAAAATCCGCAACAATTTTTTTTCGAAAAACTGCTTGTGCATGATATTTGGTCCCACAGGAGCCGACGCAATTCTGGTTATTTTATTTAGGAAGCAGAACCATTCTATGCCTCGCTTCTGTGATCCGCTTTTGTTCAGAACATCCTTCACATTTGGAGCAGGAAATTCATCTCGTATGCTTGGGAAAAAAATGCTTCGACATCATCGTAGTTGCTGCACAAGCTAAGCTCTAAGCTTTGGTGATCGGGCGCTGTAGTGCTGTTCAAAGAACAGATTTCGAAGGATCTCTTTCGATCCCGCTGTTTACGACAGAAAAAAACGCGATGTATCGCCATTTTAAAGAATCGTGACTTCTTCGTTTAAATTTATTCGTTGGATTCATTTTAACCGAACCATCTTGAAAGAAAGTATATTTGCTTCGTCGTTTAAACAGAGTTTCTGTTTTTTACCGACCTCTCTTACAGAAGAATTTCTCTACTTTTCTGCTTTAAATGATTATTTGTATTCATTTTTAACAACACCTGAAAAAAACATCTGAATACTGAAATAATTCTGATAGTCGTAATATCATACTCTTAATGAAATTGAAGAAATGACATCCTTCAAAAAAAAACTTACCAAGTATTTTGGCAAAACTAGAACTCGAAAGTTCATGTTCAAATGCTTTCCAAGTCATGTTCATCCATTTTTAAATCAGCACAGAAAACGCGTCTGCTTAAATTTTCGTTTATGAACTTTGAGGTTCGGTTAAAAGAGTTGCTATGTAATTGTGACGACTATTACGATATCGTAATATCCAGGAAAATTATACAAAAAAAACATAATAATGTTTAGGAATTGAAGTCCACCATTGCGAGTGGATGCAACATTGCAATGCCAATTCAGACGCAGAACGCTAGCAACCGGACGTGCGAAAATTCTAAACAGGGGGCAGTCAGCGTCACCCTCGCCAATTTGCCCTGACACTATTGTGACAAACCATAGCAGCCTGCATGGCTGGTCCGGCTTGTTAGCCATCGAAATAGAGAAATAGGTTCGCTGCACAGTGCTGCAGCGACCTGAAGCACCAACAAATAGCT
Organism: Platorchestia sp. MABIK; assembly: GCA_014220935.1. Lineage (NCBI taxonomy): Eukaryota > Metazoa > Arthropoda > Malacostraca > Amphipoda > Talitridae > Platorchestia > Platorchestia sp. MABIK. Next base: position 33,042 of record JACJUY010002530.1, on the reverse strand, counting down.
TTTCGAACTAATGCAGGTCATTCGCGCGATGTATATCCATTGTAAACGAGGTTACCGTGACACAAACTAAACACTCAGAATACAAACTTAAAAAAGCAAATCGAGAGGGATTGAAGGAGGCACGTGACTCTTGTCGGGAGTCTTGTTACATAAATGCTATACAATAAACTATAACAGTTATGACTGATTTCATCAGTTCATTTATACCACGCAATCATATGGTTAGTTCGATAGGGTTTCTTGCAGATTTTCTTTTCGACGACTAAGTAGCAGTGAAATTCAAATAGTGCAGAAAATCACCAGATCTTCAAAAAATGCCGACTGCACTTATGAGAAATGTTACATAGTAATAATTTTACGGAAACGTTTCTACCCAGGTCACCAGCGTAACGCCAAAATGAATCCCTCCAGCAGCAGAGATATGTTAAACATTTGATTGAGACTTCTGCCTGCGTTATATCTGAGAAATGATCAACGCCATACGTGGATTTAGCTCATAACAATTTTCGTTGAATACACCCGCCCAACTTAAACGTATTCTAACTACACCGTGAATTCATTTCAAGGAGTAAGGATAAATGAAATCTTGCAATTTACTTAACTGATGAGGAATTTCCGATATTTGTGCTCGCAGTGGTACAGTGGTTAAGGGATCGGCCTTGTATGTTGGAGACGAGGGTTCGTATCCCGGCACTGGGGCGGCGATTTTCCCCGTTGGGTATAAGGGAGAGCTCAAGCACAATACCCCACTCAACCCAGGTGTCGGAAATGGGTACCGGCTTCACGGGGGAACCGTCATGGTGTCCTATATATAGTGTTAGTTATAAGACATTTGAAAAACCAATGCTTAAGATCATATGTATCAGGCTTGATTGGAAATAAAGCATCCTAAGATGCCGATGTTTGTTTGTTTTTACAAGTTATCCAAGCAGTTTCACCACGAAAAATCACCCTAGTTTCATTTTGATGCAATGGTTCTTATTCAAGAAAAATTCACTTAAAAGTAGTAGATTGTTAAACTTTTCGAGGTTCAAGCAAAATTCCAATTTAATGACATACACTTTAAATTCACATTTTTAGAAATAAATTGTCGTTAAAACGAGCACCGTTTAATAGCTAAAATGTGCTGAGGCGGTATTCACAAAGTTTCGCTCGAATGAATTGAGACTCCTTTCAGATACTTCGTATCTCACGTCCCCTTAGGGGTAAAGAAGGGGAGAAAGAAAAAGAGCGATGCATCCTGTGTGGACCTTATAAAATGAGTGCTCAAATTTTGCGACAAGACCTTCGATAGACTCCAGCATGATGAGCTAACTTTGCTGTGGGTCTCCGCGTTCATTCATCTTTGATGTATTCAATAGCAAGAGCATGACACACACCTCAGGAGTGCGACTCTCACCCAAACAACACGGAATATTGATGTACATCTTTTCCACTAATCATAAAGGTACTGTTTATTGTACTGATGCTGATAAGTGTCACAATCTTCTCAGTGATTTGTATCAGGACAGAAAGGAGTTTTGCTCATTTTATATCGTGTGCTACCCCAGGGTGAAACCCTCTCCGAAACGTTAGACTGAGATTTAAAGCAATCTGACTAGTTTTCGGAATTTAAACTGATCAAATACTCATCGTATGTAAACGTTTGAGGTAAATGTCCATAGGCAGCTTACTTGTCTTCTTTATATGGTGCATGCTCGCACAAGGTGGAATGTAGTGCAGCATTTCAATTAACTTATCTCATCCTTTTGCTTACTGTGTGATTACTGTGTCAGCTTCTGCAAAACGAGAGCCTTATTTCCTGCTAAGTTTCGTCACATCAATCCAATCGGCGTGTCACTGGCGCTCATTTCATGCCTGATGAAACCCAAAGATTTAAATTCACCTCCTCCCGACCTTTTGCTAATATTTGCCTGAGGGTGGCAAATTGCACTCAGCTCAGAAAGCTCTCGTTTAGAGTCTTAAGAAATAAATAATCCAATTACCATCGAAGTTTTTACAATTTCTGAATGAACTTGTGAGGGATTTGCGTAGTAAAACTCTTGTCAGATTTCTTTAATGCAGGGCATCGAATTGGACTGCGGCTGATAGTAACAGAACGGAAGTAAAATTAAGATCCTGGCTTGGCAATGCGTTTCAACTGAACACGAAGTACGTAGCTGAATTTCAAATATAAGTACACGTACAGTGGGGTTGTAGCTACGGTACACACACACACAGTGCGATAACTGAGAATGGAAGTTCGCAAGAATTCGTTGAGAGGCTTTTACGTCTTGTACGCTCCTACAAAGAACTAAATTTCTCATCAAGCTCATTAGCCGTTTAACACTTTAAGTGCGACGTGACCCACCGGTGGTCATTGAGAGGATTTTCATAATGCTGCTAACCAACCAGTGGTCACTAACTCAATTTTAATGAATGCTTAATGAAAACTAAATGAAGGTGAGATCTATTTGATGTTCGTTATTTTCACAATTGAAATTTTTATTTATGTTTATCTACGTCCGATTCTTCAGCATCGAATTGCTCGTCAAAGATAATGAGTTCGTTGTAAAAAGCTTCACAAAATTTAATGATGTTGAGAGGTTGGTCCCCAAGTGGGCTCATTCAACATTTTAAAATTGTTTGCATTGGGAAAATAAAGAAAATAAATTATTCAGAGTATACCAGTACTTTCAATACAATCAGACACAGTATTTCACTGAGAGAAAATATCATTAGTCTATTCATTATATCCGAAGATGACGATAGCTCGTCAAGAAGTAACATTTATGGTTATATAACTTCCTTAACATTTGCCTACTCCGAGGAATACATAATTATAACTACTCCTGACTTCTGTATGGTTACTGTTTCACTGTTTTTAGTAAAACGTGCTGCATGAAGAATTTGTTCACTGAATGAGCGACTCAACTCTGTGTTAAATACTGTAAATTATTTTAGTCATTTTTCTTGTTCGCCGTGTCGAAAATTTAGAAATCCCGGGGAATCCTAGGGCATCGGAGTCTAGAACCCAGAATAGCAGGACAAAATTTTGGGACCATTGCGGACGCCAAAGTGCTCACAACCTGGTAATCTATGTATATTTTGCGCATCATACTTCACTGATCACTCTAGTACCAAATACTTCAAGCAATTCATGCACTTAATTCACAACTCATCATACATCTCATTAATTCTTACTCAGTTCTATTCCTTAGAACAGGCTAAAATAAAACAGCGTGTGGGCCCTAATAAGAGAAGCTCTAGAAGCTCTGAAAATGAACAAGATTTTCAAAACCGAGCAAACATTGAGGCAGTATTGGTTCAACTGATTTGTATTTGAACAGCGCGATGTAAGGTCCAGGTTCACCCAGCACAACACTGAGGCAGCTCCCAAAGCTATGTGCAAACTTTTTGCAGATGGATTAGCGTTTTGCGAGACTGCCCTAGGCCTAGTAACGCTTTCAAAAGTGCATCATTTTCACCTTCAAAGTATAGCAAAAAAATCCAAAGTATCTGCGTCTGAATCACAGAGCCAGCGCACTCAGATTGTCATCACAATGCACACGGGGAATATTTTCACGGTAGGGCTTCGTTAATATTATGACCAATATCAGTGGAGCAAATCAACGCCTTCCGAAGTTAAATCCTGGCAAATCTCGGTCACTTTCGTGTGAGTGGGTAACGTAATCTTATAACATCAGTAAAGAGACGCAAGTGATAGTGCTGCCAACTTGCAAATTCATGCGACCTGCTATTTAAATTTAGAAATTAAATAATTAGTGAGACAGATTCTGCTAATTCCCTTCTAGTTTATTCTAATGTTTACACATTATGAAATCAATGCAAAATATTCTTATTCAGACTTGCATTAGTATCTCAATTTCTCAAATTATTTTGTATGACTTCACTTTAATGTTTAATGGTATCTTTGTGCAACACATCAAATGTAAGCTGCTAGAAAAATTGAAAGTGTACAATATAGCAGATTTTTAATCATGAACGAGAATGCCTCTTATTGCCTTTCCATTGATAAAGTCGATTCTGTATTCATAACTGGCACGTTTAATTAAATACATCTATTACGGAAACCGTCGTGCATAGATTCTGTAAAATACAATTTATTGTGAAAACATGTATGTTCCAGATATTTACTGCCATCTCCCTCTGAATTTTGCCTTTTAATCTCTTCTTCAGTATAATATTTTCATACTCCCAACAATACTCCAAATGACAATGTTTAAGAAGAAATGTGCTCAAGTAAAAATGCTTCAATGCTGCTGAAACAGAAACACCGCCGTTTGTGATAATCTGCTAATCCCGTTCTCCTGTCGCCAACATGCAGCAGACAATATGAGATGCCCATAGTGCTGTTTTCTGCTTTTGTCAAGATATAACGGATCAAAAATGAGTAAATTACTTTCGTCTCACGAAATTTATTCCGTCTCTTCCAGCCTGAGACGTGCTATTGAACCAAAGACATTCGACCCAGAAATGAAATCAAACCTATCGCTCAGAATAACTTTCTGGAACGAAAACAAGAGCAATATGACAATATCTAAGTAATAATTTGTTCACATTTACCAGCATCTCCTTAAGCCATCGTATTCACATAAACATAAAGGAATAGTAGCTATGTCACCAAGCCTTTTATGTTTATTTCTAACCTACTCGTCGAAATTTCTGCGTTTAAACAACATCAATCTGTGTCGATGTGTTCATTTGATCTCTGCACCAATGTGTTTCTATTCTTGGAAATAACGTGTAATTGGAAAATCGAAGACGTCATTTAACTTTAACTTGTATTTTATGATGTTTCCATTTGGGAAACTAGAAAATTTGAACGTTTTTAAGTTGAGACTTTTTTTTGTGGGCACACGAGCAACATGGTCGGCAACTCTATGAAACAGAATGTCACATTTCGTTTAATTGCCAAATAACTATAAGTTTTCACGGTTGCACTTATAAAGCTCTCGGTGAACAGTGCTCTTTGAGTAATTAATCATTAATAACGCAAATAAATAAAGTAAGTACATTGTCTCGCTGTTTCAGAATGATAGACTTTAACTTGGCAATAAAGGTGTTCCCAAGGCATAACAATAAAGGTGTTCCCAAGAGCGGAAGGAAAAAGACATCAGGTAGAATGAAATTAAGGAGAAGGGGAATCTATACACCATTTGTGTCCCCACACCCTGCGCACAGAATCAGCAAGATTGAAAGATATTTGAGAAACATGATAAAAGTTAAAGAATAATGTGATAGAGGATGAAGAAATTACTTCAAAAAACGAAAAAGAAAGAAAGATACCGAACAAATCAAAATTTATTTTAACGAAAAGAAGGGCTACCTAACCTTAAGCTCGTGACTTAAAAGTTAGTCTTGCAGTTTGCGTGTTCAATTTGATTAAAACATGTTATATTGTTGGGATAAATTTAGTGATCCGACAGTCGTAAGTGTTACGAAAACTATTATTTATTTTCACTCACCACACTCTGAACAGCATTGGTCATAATTGGAAAATCAGGCAGGCTCATTCATCTAGCTATGTGAAGGGTTTGTCGTCCAACGCAATTCTGAATCGACGTCTCAACGTTTTCCATTTCGTCTGCCAGTAAAGTATATATTATATGTCTTTCCGATTGTTTGTTTCAAAGAGAATACATTTTCAATGGTTTGCTCTCACTTGATTCGACCACATTCATAAATATTCCCATACTTAATCGTGATATTTCCAAGAAATATGTTTAAAGACTCAAAAAAAAAAAAATTAAAAATCAAATGCGATTTATGATACTTCCCGCATTAAATTTACTGAATTACGCAGTTTTCCTCTCCTTTTCTTTTCCTTAAGCTTCGCCTCAATGCGACAGGTTTTTTGTCATTTTATCATCAAATCGAGAGAGTAGCAGAAATATGGAGACTCGTTTAGGCGGACAAATTCCCTTGCATTTTATGGTCAGAAGCCTTCCAGCCAAACATCAGTCCCACGTTATCAAAATTACACCTTGACGCAACCCCAATCCCTGTTTAGTCCAATTTGAATCCCAAGTGACGCATTTGACTTCCGAGATAAGAATAAATACTGTAGAAAGTAGCTAGCATTAGCCCCATTGCTCACTTCGACATTCATTTCATCACCCGAACACTATGATAGATGTTCCTGCGTTTGAGCGAAGAGATGGCAGCTCTTCAATGCGTGATCGGTTTTCTCTCAATACTTGCCCTGGCAATGTAACCCTCCCAATTTGCGGACCATTCACGAGAGATAAAATTACTGGTTTTAGTAGCTTAAATATAAGTGACTGAAATTTCATCTGAAGTTTACGGAGGATTGATGAATGCAGTGTTTTGCAATTGTCATCCCTCATTAAAATTACTCGGGATGTTAGAATTCACTCACTGGAGTAACGAGAGGGATGTAGAATAGACGTCCTCATGAACAAATTCTGTAGAGGTATGTAAGTCATGAATAAATACGAATGAAAAATTTCCGGAAAAAACTTGTAAAATACAATATAGTTGTCCTCTATTTCATTTGACTCATTGTCGTGGCTCATGTGGGTAACAAAAATGTTAAACTCTTACATTGGATTAATCTCGAGATAAATTTGGCTCCGTTTGTGATTGTGTCCCGATCTCGTTTGTAAAGTATCCCATAGTGAAATGCTGTAAATTCATCAATACTATTGAGCTCATCGTGACTTACGCTGACTACGGCATGACAGAGCAAGATTATTTCAGGAGATTTTTTGAAAATATCACAAGAGCTTGATGAATTTAGAGAAAAAGGTTCCTCTTAGCGCCTGTCCGAACGTGACGATTTCATATTTCCATTCTCATGAAAAAACAATTCTCGAGGCTCTCATCTAAGCACAGACTATTCACCCCTTAGTTTAATGATGAAGATTCTACATTTTTGAGGAAGCTGATGATGAAATTCAAGTTAATGAAATGAGTGATCAAAAACAGTTCTCAACGCGCAAGTGTAAGTTTGGACGAAGATAATCCAGGCGAGTTTATTCTTTTTCATGAAGCATGAATTTTGTTGACATTTCTGAGGGAAGAATACTTAGTCTCGCGGCAAAACTCTCTAAAAGCAAGCTTGTTTGATCTGCGACAACAGGAGCGCATTAGGCCTCAACACGCCTGCCTCACTGCAGAGTTTGATGAAATAAAACAAGCTTGAAAACCGCGGTGCTCGAGAGAATTGCCTGTTTTCACAGCCCAGCTGCGCAGCTAAGACTTGTGTCTCGAGTTCCCGAGATGTTTAGCGACGCCTGATGCGTCTTTCGCTTCCTGGATAAAGAAAGTCACGTTCGCTTCGTGGAAGATATAAAAGTAGAGAAAAAAGCCTGGGCGAAGACACTTTCGAACATCGTGTTGTCAGGAAAGCTGCAATCATAGTATTTAATTCAAGCTGTTACGTGTTTCCTAATTTTTACCCTAGAATTGTACAGCATGCACAATAGAAAAAAACTTCCTGTCAGAATAATTGACTCTCTCTAAGAATAGTTTCAACAGTTCCTATAATGATGTCTCTCCCGTGAGAATTACATGCGCTTCTGTATGTCCGCGTTTGTATAAAAAGGGGAGTAATGTACGCGGGTGACCAAAACCAGTTTGAAAAGTTAAATTCACCGCGATTTCTTGTGATGAGGCATGAAAGAAGGGATAAGCACATTAATACAGCACGACGTTCATTTACGTCTTCTGATAAATCATTGAGGGCAAGATTGAGTTTCTTCGTGTCATGTCTTTTTGATAATAGAGTTGCTAGTTTATCCTTTTCGACCAAACATTTTCAACTTTGACTTTTTACCAGTCAAATTTAATTAGAAAATAGTCTGATATAAGAAATCTTTCTACATAGCTTTATTATCCACAAATAAAAATCTAAAAACATTTATAAATTAGATCAATGCAAAGAAAAAGTTTCGTCCCTACTATTTGAAGTAAGTTTCCTTGACCAGGAAGTTTCTTTGAGACAATTGCGTTGACTCTCACCAGCTCGGCCAAATAAATGCCTTTCATAATAAACAAAAAATAGCGAATAGTGTCATCATCTTGGTCCAGCCGAAAAAATTGTAATTAAAAGGGCTCTGGAGCCGGAAGAATATTTTAATAATTAGACCACATCAAGAAGATAGTCTTAACTTTCCTTGAAAAACGTAATAGTTCACTCTATATAATTTCAAGGAACATCTATAGCCTACCAAAGCAAAGCAGATTTTCTAAATATGTATTTTCTGATTGAAAACTCTCAACATCACGACAAAACCTTGAGTAGAACCAATGAATATCCCAGAAATAAAATTTTCTATTTTATTTTTATAACATTACAAATCCCATCGATGTGTGGGAGTCCGCCGTCATTAACACTCCCACTAAAGAACATTTAAGGTAGCGCACACTGCAGGCGTATTTACGACCTTGCCAACATGTATTTAAAGCAATTATTTCAATAATCTAATGCCGACATAATGGTTCGAAATTTCCTGCCGTTGAAAAGTTTACTCTTCATGCAAAAAAATCCGAGAGCATGTAAGGAGATTTAATGCCCAGGAAAGAACCCAGCAATATTGGCGCCATTTGAAATCATGGCAATCTGGAATTGATGCAGTTTTTTAATAAATCTCGTAAAATATCAAGTTTGCTGACAGTCAATAGCTGCCCTGCACGCCTAAAAAAATCCTTTAAAGGTATTAGGCCATTGTTCTAATTTGCAAGCATTCAAATGGCGCTAATGAAAACGGGCGCTTTTCAAAATGTTTGTTTTAGATACACTACAGCGAGAGAAATTTATATCGCTGCATTTTGCTTTGGGTATTTCACCCATTCAGCAAAGTTTGGTTCATGACAGTCGAACCATTTAGAGCAGCGAGGATTATTCTAATCTGCGGACATTTTGCCAAGCATTGCAAGAAAAGTGAACATAATGACGGTGCCGCTTGCGGGCTTAGAGCTTTATGTCTCGGGCCCGCTGCGCCCTTTCTGCATGTTTCCATGCAATCTATGTCTTCGTGTTATTAAAAAACGGTCTTGGAGTCAATCATCATCAGCATTAAAAATAAATTCTTTGCTCTAAGTAAGAAAACAGAAGGAAAATCCTTTATTACAAATGAAGTAAATTGAGTGTGGTTATATTGATCAGGGAGAAAAAAGGCATGCAAACGAACGCTTGTCTGTAAACGTACGTGCAAATGCGCTCGTTTACGTGTAAATGAACTAGTGTCTTCTACAAAAGGAGGTAAATCCCTCAAATATACAGAAAGTAGATACCTGGCTGCTTTTACAGTTTAGACATGGAAATAGGGAAAAATTCATTTTGTTCGGAGAAAACGAGTTAAATTAATCAAATCAGAACAAAACAAAAAATAGCATTGACGCCGCAAGGAGATCACCGCTGCCATCCTATGGAACTTTCAGATGATTTCCTAGATTTCATTTATGACAGAAACTATTCCAGCTATGATGCAAAGCAGTCTCGACATTGGCCAGTCTGCTGTGTGGAGCCCAGCCCAGTCGTCAGCGAAGTTGATGCCGGCACAATATTATAACTGCCGGTGCGTTTTAGCACTAGAGTCAGTGTGCTCGGAAATGGTGAGTTTTAAATTTGACATCAGGTTTTGCTCTTACATTAATGTGGACGAATTTTGATGTCAGGCTCTGCCAATACGAAAATGTCAGTGAATTTGAAGACAAGAGCTTAGCAAATGTGTCTTGAATGGTTGTCCTGTAGTAGGATGATCTGATTGAGGTGAACAAGAGTTGGCGAAAACTAATTTCTAATGATGCAATGGAATGAATGTTAGGTTTTACACAAACAAAATATCAGCATTCATAGTTAAATGCGTGATAAAATTATTCTCACGTTGGCGTAAAAGTTGCACATTTTTGTTGTTTTGGCTGAAAATTTTCGTTGTGCCAAAATAATGACACAAGTATCCTACTGCAAAAAATTACCGCAGCATGCGGTGCACGAGTTGTGTATCATTCAAGTATGAAAGATAATCAATTTTTCTATCTCTGAATCAATTAGAGGAGCCAATTTCGTTCTCTCTTTGTGGATGTTTCAAACACAATGATGTTACAAACATCTGTGTACTCAACTGCGGGGCAACCAGTAAAAGTGACATCTGCACGCTGGCGTCATCTTACGAGCATTGCACGTTGTTCTTATGCCTTTACTTTAACCTTGTGCTCGGATGTACCTGAGTAGCCATTTTTCTTTGTAAAATAGCCAAACTTTGCCTTTTTTCAAAGAAATCCTAGCCTCGGCTGACAGTCCCTGGTGACCCTACAGGGTTGTCAGACGCTGAGTGGCCCCTAGAACCAAATTTGGGGTGAGAAAATGCCTAACTGGAGAATTTTAGCGGGGAAATGGGCCATTCTGGCAACCCTGTAGAAGCTGTGAGGGAACAGAGCGGGATATGAGTTGAAGCGAAGCTTCGTTAAAGTTTCCTGTATATCGCCGAAAAATGTGAGCTAAAATATCAGTTGATTATTAGATACCCATGAGAATTAACGTTTACTCTCTCTTCGTATAAATGTATTTGCTTTCAAAAGCACATGCACACACACCCATACACACACACAAATCATACGCGTAAACTTGTACTCGCACGCGTTCACACTCAGAAGCAGCAGCAACTTTAGTGTTCAATCAGCATTCATAAAACTAGAATATTTTAGTCAGTTATTAATTCAGTCTTTCGCAAGAACAGCGATGTAGCACTTGACGTTTGACGCGTACGAGGAGCCATGACAGGGTAAGAAGCCATGACAACGAAATATTTAAATTATTCTGATAAATAAAACTGTTGCACACTCTTGAAAGTGGCACAAATTTCAGTAATAAAATAAGAAATACTAGTTCAAACATGGAGGGGACTACAAAAGTAAATTGGATATCAATACTTATTTCAAAACATCGCTCACGATCGAGACTAAAATATTTGTTCATTGCATTACGATTTTTAGGAAGAAACTTACCTTGGCATCAAGATCAGCTTTTACCTTAAAGTTCTGCGTGAAAAAAAACGTTATTGCTCTAAAATACACGCATCATTAAAACAAATACACATTCTACACGCAGAGAAGATTCACCCCCATGAAACAACGAACGCGAAATGAGCAGCAAGCATCTCTGCAGCAGGAAGTTAGCAAGCGACATGTGCTCTTATATGACTAGACATCCTCCATGAAACAATAAACGCAAAGTAAACAGCAAGCATCACTGAAAAAGCAGCATGCGTTCTTATTTAAACTAGACATACCTTTGCGTCGGTCTTCCTGTAGCCTTCGTAGATCTTCCAGACAAAGGACGGTCCGCCGCTGGCGGTGAGCTTGCCCACCTCGTACTGCTGAGCGAGAGGCCCTTTGTCCATAGGGGGCAGCCCGCCGCTGCCGCTGCCCATCATGCCGCTCATCACGCTGCTGCTCATCATGCCGCCCATGCCGCCGCTGATCGGGCCCGCCACGGGAGTGGACGACGTGCCGTTGGGTTTGCTGAACAGCGAGGAAGCTCCAGAAGCGAACGACGTGGACGAAGAAGCCATGGCCCCGTTCGCGGGAGCGTGGGATCTCTGGCCAGCTCCGCTGAACGTGCTCGATGTCGTGGCGTATGACGGAGTTGAAGCCGAGGGTAACGTCGCCGCCGTCCCTCCTCCGGCGTTTCCTGAAGGTGTTGTGCCTCCACTGCTGGTGCCACCGCCTCCACCTCCTCCTCCTCCAACGCCACCCCCTGCGTCCGTTCCACCAGCGCCAGGGATTCCGCCGACTCCGGTAGCGGATCCTTTCGAGAATTTGCTGAACATTGTAGCGATCTTGAAAGTCTTCCTCACTGAGTGCCTGGTCTTTGGCGACGCTTTCTTCTCGCTTAATTCAGCCAGATTGATGAGTGCACTCTACGCATATCTTGAAAAAAATTCTACAAAAAATCGTCAACAAGGCTTCACGGCAAGTTAAAATCGCAAAAAATCACTTGTTAATCAACGATCACTCTTTCTTCAATGGAACTCAGGAAGATACACATACCAAAATACCAAATTTATGCTTGAAAATTATTTGACTATCGTTGAAAGAATTTTTTGTTTTCGGATAACTACTTGGTTGCAGGATAATTCACGCATCTGAAAAGTAAGAAACATTATTCAGATCGATCCTTGGTCATGATTAGTGAATTATTTTCAAGCTAACCTAATGAAAGAATATCAAGTCTAATTGAATTATTTTATGGTTCACATTAATACCTCACTTTTTCTAACGCTATCTCAATGGTCACAGAGAAATAAAGCTGGATTGATTGTCCTGCTGGGCCGGATCTTCAATTAAGCTATTGACGTGGTCGTACCGGCATACCTGACAGTGCAAGGCGACCAGGAAGAACTTGAGCTGTCACATGCACCAGCGTTAGCTCAATAAAACTCGCGCACCAGGGGGCGCTGCAAAGACACAGAATTTCAGTCTCAGCTTGCATTTATATCTCACTCATGTAGTGTTAGCTAATAGCCGCGGTTCACAGTCCGAAAAGTGAATCAAAGGAAAAATAAACATGGAAGAAACCTTCGTTAAGAATCCAGCTCTGCTGTACGCAGGAATGCAGGAAGTACAAAACAAAGACATCACTCAGAGTACTACGGATTTCTGTAACAAGCATACTTATTCCACTGGGAATGAGTAAATTACTTTTTAACGCTGTTCACAAGAAGGAGGGACACGGACGAACAGTATTTTGGCGAATAATTGACAGAGTTAGCGGCAAACGAGTAGGTGTGCAGGATACATGTGCACATTCTGGGAGGATTTCAAGAATTTCACCTATCCCGTACTGAGCTTTAAGTTGCAAAATTATGCTTAACGAACAGTCTCTTAAAAGTGGTACATGGAACGGGCGACTATAATACATTATGTGCAAAAGAAAAAATTATGAGTAAAAAAAAATAAACAATAATAATGAACGAAATCAATGTTGAAGTTATGGTAGTTTACGTCTGTCTCTCAAATACAACACAACAAATTCGCAGGCCAGGGTAGATTTCATTTTTTTACATAATAGAATTAGAAAAACACTGATTGGTAGCATTTCTATTGTGAAAAAGTTTACTCTGAGCGTGCGTTATGCAAGGATTAGTAGCACTAAGCTTCCACGCTCAAGAATGAATAAATTTCAGTCATCTGTACCACGGTTGAATTGCTGACGCCTATCAAGGAACTGCATTTGGCTCAGCTTAAGTCTTCCAATCCTTAATTTTTGAGCCGATGACTCGTTTACCACAAAATTTATATTAAAACCGTGACTTCGAGTTCAAAATAATAGGTACGTGCATACATCCATAGTCAGAACTGGTTCATTTTATACTGTACGCATTTAATGTACATATGAATTACATAAATACAAATAATGTGCAGTATATAGATAAATGTACATATTCAATGTACAAGCAATGTACGCATTCAAGGGCAACAACGGTTTAAAAAAAAATCAAGTTCATCATTGCAAAACAAACTATTTTTATTACAGAGTTTGCATAGCAGCAATAAATGTTTCAAATGTTCAACACAAGCCCTCTGACTGGGCAGCTTCAAAATGCCAAGCCACTAATATTTTTACGGGTGAACGAAGAATATAATTTTCTCTTTATTTGAATTGTAGCTTTAGAATAAATTGCATCATTTTGCTGAAGAATTTAACTCTGAAGCAAAAAGATGCTCCCCAAAACAACTAACAACGCGTTTGAAAGGCAAAGAAGCTCGCTAACGATTATAATATAGTTCCATACAAAAGTTAATAATAAAACATTGGAGTTATCATCTCTAAGAAAAGCTACCAACACAACAATGCAGCAGTTCAAACTCCTTGCAAGGCGAGTTAGTCAAAGACTTGTTGGCTTTGGGCGAGTAAATGTGATTTCTTCAACGGGATTCAAATGCTTCAATTTATCATGGAGTTTATTCCACTATTTTTAAAGTTACAGTACATGCTTATTTAAGTTTAAGTTCAAGATTCATATGACTAAAAGCGAAGCAAATCTTTTCATGACCAGTGTGAGGATTCCACCATAGATGAACTAGATATTTCGTTTTATTCTAGACTGGTGTACACGGCCCGTCAAACATTATGGGATTAAATTTTTCCATGAATAAATTTCCCCCCTGGGAAAATAATATTCTTGTACCTGTGTACTGGTGAAACTCGTATCACAGATAAGGTGATCAAGTATCCTTTTGAGCCTGACAGAGAGACGGAAGACGCGAACACCAAATTAATGTATAAATAAATAGACACAGCAAGGGTATTACTTAGTAAGATCGCCTGTTCGAGCGTCTCGGTTTACACCGCGGTAGAGGAAACAAGGTAGGGTCATTTCAATGGGAGAAAATACACCTCCTCTTGTTCGGCTAGCCGATAGAAATGTTTTATTTCAAACAAACTTTATGACGTCACCAAACCCCCGTATCGTTTGGCCAATAGTGGAGCCAGATTTAGGGGTAGCAGTGCTACCAGACGCAATATGAGCGCTGCTATTGGTTCGTTGCCGTGACGTCAGCACACCCACACGGTCGACGAAAATAAGACTGGTTTGAACCTATCTTGTTTCCTCTACCGTGGTTTACACCAAGCTTACCGACAGCAGCTTTTGAATACATGATATTGAACGCTGTGTTCGATCGGTACGATCTCAATTGAGCGTCATCATCAGTACTTGTGAAACGAGACCATATCCTCTCCTTATCTTGTGTAAAGACAATGTAATCTCAGATTGAACCATGACCGCGTCAACATGAACGATATAGTGCTAAGGACTGTTTTTGAAAAATATGAGTCTCAAGAGCGCTCTACCCATGAGGCACAGCAACGAAATATTTGATCAATTTCCAATTATTGAAACTGACTTCGTGGAAATGCGCATTGTTATTTAATGACAAGCGTACGATTTTTTTATTCTGCGTTAAATTAGCTCAATCCGTTCAACTGAGTGCAGTTAATTTTGTGTGAATGCGCTTCAGCAACTCCAGGTCCAGCTGCGTAACCTCAAAAAAATGATCAACTCCACAAATGACGAGAGTATTTCAACAGATGGGAAAAAACATCTACGGACGAATAAAATTTTACCCACAGCTATAGTACTGGAATTTTTGTACTACGCAGCTTACACTTTTGAATGATACAACTGAAGACTCTAAGTTGAAAGCCATTAATTTGAACTAGAAATGTTTCCGTATGATAGACCGAGACCTACAATAAAAAAAGAGCGGAAACGTTTGAGAGCAACGATGTTAATGCAAAGCACAAAATCGAGTAAAACACCTTGTTTCTGAAAGTACTTCCGAAATCATTGAACGCTTTCGGTGAATGCCTTCTTCCGTGGCAGAACAAAGGAACGTTTTGCAGTTTTCGTAATGTGACCATAACTGATAAATCTGTCATGAAAGTGCAAGTTATTCTGTGATTCTGATTTCATATCTTAACGCTAACGCTTTTTCTAAACTAAAAAAAAAAAACAATCTTCAACTGCATAATTTTTAAAACTAAACTTGAGTTAGGAATCCAGCTATTGAGTATGGATACCTGGATTCTTCAAGTAATTCCAACAAGTACATGACCGATACACTGGACGATGCTCAACAAGACATCCTCACGTCCAGTGAGTTGCCCATTCTGGAGCTATTAGAGCCCACCATTAATCTGATCAAGTCTTTCTGTGAGGCGATCAACTATTGAGACATGTCTCTTTTGATGGAAATGAAGGGAGCTCTTCTTCCAAAAGAGATTTTTCTTTAATGGTCAGAGCTAATTTTCTGTGTCTAAAATCTGTTCCCACAAATTTTAATGTTTGTGTTCAAAATGAGTGTTCTGTACTTAGTCGTAGCTCTTTCAACGTACACACATAAATCATGAAAATATTCTGTGCTTCCATGAAGTATTCCGCGTTATTTAGCTGTAAGGGATTATTCTAAACAAATGTCCACATTATTATTTTTTTGTGTTGCAGAGTGATTGGACATCAGGAGTAATGAAAGAAGCTCTCTGTCTTGAGTAACGGAACACAAAAAATAAAGTGAACAAAAAAGCGTCTCACTTTATTAAAGATGAACTGCTCACACTGAGGGCAATTGCATGTTGCAAACAAAATAAAAAATACTCGGGAAACGGTACGTTCCAGAGAAATGCACAAGAGCTGACATGAATAATTCTTATAGCAGATGGTGTATGTTCTTGTTCAGAATTTAGATTCTGCTCATTTTAAATGAACTCGAAGCTTTTGACGACAAGCAGCAACACACTAGCGACATTCAGTACCACAGGAGAGATTTAGATAAGTTATGCGTCCAAAAAGATGACAGCGGACTCGGCTTGAGGTGCACTCCAGGAGTACTACTGTCATAGCAAAACATATCACAAGCATGAAGTAGTGTTCGTTTAACACGTTAACCTCAGCGAGTTAAATTGAAGTTCAATATTCAACACAAATTAGGGTTAATCTTAGAGATCAGTTTTGAAAAAAATGAACATCAAAAAGATCTAACCTTCATTTAGTTGTCATTGAGCATTTACAAAAATTGATTTTGTGACTGCTGGTCGGTCGGCAGTATTATAAAAATCCCTTCAGTGACCAGCGTTCGCAGGAAACGTTTAAATAGCCTAAATAGTCGCTGCACAAGTCTTTTGAGTTGTGCACTCCTAAAAAGTTGCTGCAAAATTGTGAGCATTGCTTTCCTTTAGAATGGTTGCATTACTCTTGAGTAATACCATCCTTAATAGGGGAAGTACATAGTACTGTTCCCAGTGGTGCATCTATGATAAGTGGTTGAATTTTTCGTCTAAGTAGTACTCGTATTATTTATTGCTCTAACCACTACTTTCCCAAATAATGTGACGGACCAAAATAGTTGAACAAGGGAAAATTTTCGACATTTAGAACACGCAAAGCATTAAAGTGGTGTATTCAATGACAGGCAGCTTTATAATTTTTCTTGTGCAAAAACTACATTCGAAACCTTCAAGAGGCACAATACATGAAGTTTTAAATACGAACAACGCATTTCAATTCGAGTACATGACAGATATTTTGATTACGCGACGTTTTTCTCCGGTCGCGCATCCCGAAATACAAACTGTAAGTCAAAAATACAGCAGTGGCTTTACCGACTCAGAGCTCGCAGTCAGTCCTGTCCTGGCTAGAGTTACACGGAATGATCTTCCATATTCCGCAATGAAACTGGTCAATCCGTGGCGTAGTGGTTAGGCGAGCATGTTTAACTCGTACTTCCCGAAAGACAAGACTTGAACTACGCTTCGAAATCCACCGCTAACAGTGGACGCGTTATACTTTTTCACGAATAATGTCCAAAGTTGGTGCGCTGTTTCAACGCATCTATATTACCAACGCTTAAACCTTGAGAACAAAATGCCTGTGAAGCTTTGCTTTCTACAAATGTTAAACACCTCTCACTTAACAGCTGTATACTCTTCTCATTGTAGGGTAAATTAGAAACAAGGTTGTCCGACAAAAGAATGCTTGCCTCATTGTCTCGTGAGGCTGCCCCTTCCTGATGTTGGATTGCGTAGTTGAAGCTCGTATCTACTTTTTTCTACTCCAAGTTTCCTCGAAAAATGGTCTAAGCCTTTGGAGATAGGATTGGTTGAATTTCTATTTCTTGTTTTGTACAGCCGGAGTTATGATGCAAATATTTATAAATTAGATGTGAGTTTCCTTTAAATTTTTATTGCAAGGTACGAAAAGTGTCAGCATCATAGTTCAAACCAGAAGAGAGAACTGCCTCGGACTCGTATGCCAACACTGACGGGCTCGGCGTACTGCCTGCCCGTTGTGAAGTCGCTTGTCAACAGTCTCCCTATAATTCAGTTGATTGAGGTGATTGGAATTGTACACCTTGGCTTAGAATTATTTGGTCGATCAGCCTCTTGTACAGTAGGTCTCTCAGTCATTCACGCACAGGGAGGCATCAAGTTATGTCTTCCTCCGTAGGACGTCTTCAGGTTCCTTTTTCCACCCCCACCCTGCAGTATATCGTACCGTAGTTCCATCCATTATAGATGGTATGCATCATTTTCTGTTACCTGCTTTCGTACACAGCTACTTTTCTCTCAACAATGAGTTTTACTCAGCTACCCGTCTCTCAACAACATGCTGCATCTCACAATAAATTATTGTAAGTTGACTCGCGTGTCTATACTAGCTCTCCTCTACCATAAGCCCATCACCACAACAGAGAACTCCTACCTTCATTCGATGGGTCGCTCGCCACCGCCCTTAACCCATAAATCTCATCATCACACGCTACAGACAGCAGCTGCCTGCGCAATACCCCCTGAGAGTCTCTAAAATACACACAATAAACAACCTCATCGTTATCTTTCCTTTTGTGCGTTAGGATTATTTACCGCTACGCTGTATTGATCCCTGTACATAAATGTAGCATTATTATTTGCCTTTCCTCTACTCACAGCACAAATCCATACTTTCATCTCAGTAATGTCTGGCTCGTGTGTGCACACCACAAACAGTAGCTGGAGCAGCCCAGCCTATACCGCATTGTCAGCCACACGGTGCAGCGAGAGTTTCTCACTTTGGCAGCAGCAGCAGCAGGTCTTCTCGACATGTCCTATCGATCCCCACACGCACGCACTCAGCACGGTCACCTGAGGGCGACTGCCATCACCTGTGGCAGACCCTCCCTCTCGCCGGTGCGCGGCTTCGTCTAATGTGCCTGGATGGACCTCGCTTGGTCAAAGGCGGCTCTTCAAAGCTCCAGTCCTCTCTCAATTGAAGACCAGTTCTTTGAACTCGGGGCGATACATTTTTTCTCTGCATTCCTAACAGCACCAACCTCACACTATTTTCAAACCTTTTTACGTATTGATCGGGATTTCGTCCTTGATAAGGTGCTTGTGTCGCATTATCATTTTCCTCATCATTCATAATGTTCTGTGGCAACACTTTTTACTCATTAATGCCATGGATTTATGTCATTCATCATTCCTTGTTACTCATGCTCAAACGTGCATAAAGTAAACAATAGCCAAATAACTATGTTTCTTGCAACATCGGACTTGTAACCGTAAAGTTTACGTAGAATTCAGTCACTTTTTTAGAAATTTTTAAATAATTTCGGAGACTGACTTAACTAAATAACTTAGTTCTGAAGAACTGTCACTCTGTTTCATGATGCGTAAAAGCCGCTCTTCTCCGTGCAACATACTATGATTAGCATAAGTACTTTTTGGATTATTGGATTATTAACTCGAGCAAATGTGTTCTTACGAAAGAAAGGAAGACACTTTCAAGTATGGATTTTAAGGAACGATAAATCTATGCACAAAGTGTGTCTCCATGCTGTGCGCAAAGAAACCGCAGGAATGAAAAAAGTTTATAAAACAAGATAAAAGTTGAAATAAAAAGTAATGGGTGCTGAAAAAACAGAAGTGAACCAAAAAAAACATAGCCCGTAACGAAACAAAACCCATTCTAAACATTTCAACAAAAAGAAAGGCTTAGTTAACTCTCAGCTCGAGACCTCACATATAACGCCTGAGAGCGCTAGTTCCTACAGATACACTTGTTGTATCCTCTTCAGGAAAAGTGAATAGTAAAAACGGGTGATTTATTCGTTTAGCACCTGTTCACTCAGGTGCACAAGCCTGCCACTCATTGAACAGAGAAAGAGGTCTTCAATGTTCATCTAGAATGTCATTCACCGCAAACACAGCGCAGCTAAAGTACTCCACACTCTCTTTGTTCCTATCCACCTAATTCTGCAAGCAATAATTTGAGGGGAATCTCCTCGTAATTCAGTGCGCACTGTTAGCAGAGGAAAAAAGGTTGCTTTATATCGGCAGAGATCGAGTACCTTTTCAGTATTATTGTCTTTGGGTAATTGGTGATAAATGTGCCCTGCTAAAACTAAGTTATAAGCTAGTAAATCATATACGTTCAGGTTTTTTCGGTGCAACTGGGGTTTACATCCCGGAATCTTGGATGATTTGGGGGTGAAATTTCTCGGTCCGGAAAATCCTTTTCCCCGGGAATTCCAGGTATTCTAAATAGTATATATATATCAAGATATGGGTGAGAAAACAACTTGAAATCATGCTGTTTAATTTGATTAATCAATTGGAGAGCATAAGACAGGACTTAAGTGTTTTAATATTATTGCAATTTACATCACTACTAAGCGTAGTCTACACCATCTCATAATATAGTTCAACTATTGCATCAGAATATGTTTCGTGGTTTGGTTTTGAAGGTAATAATGATTAGACAGTAAGAGATACGACGTTGTAGAAACTAAAACCTTTGTGTGGAGATATTATGTTAAAGACGCAACTGGAGAAAGTGCGAAGTGTATAAAGTGCGGCAAGAGTTTACTTTGCAAAGGCTGGTCTACCAGTGGTTTGCTGCGTCACCTAAAGAGTAAACACAACTTAGTGAAGCCTGAAAGTGTAGACCCAGTTGATTCAACTAGTAGCTCAAAAAATAGAATTCGTATTGGAACAAAGCGCTGTCATGCAAGGGAGAGCAGTAGTGAAAGCACTAAACCTAAACAAACAAAAATAACAACTTTCGGAAAGGTGCATCAAAATACTCCGGAAGAACGAGTGACCAAGCTTGTAGCAGTTGATGGAGAGCCAGTAAATACAGTTCCAAAGAGTGAATTCATTAGCGAATCCTTTTCAGATAAAGGTCTTCGCTCCCTAAGTCGTTAAATACTGCGATGGGCATGGGCAACAAATTACAGTAGCATAAATGTGAAAAGATGAAGAAATTCCTGGATCCCGGTAATTCCCGGGATTGTCTTCTTGAAATCCCGGAAGCACTGGGTCCAATACCGCAGGATTTCGACCCCGCCACCCCTCTCCCTCCACCTCCGAGTTGCTACATGAAGTTGCCATTCGCGCCAATTTTTTAACTATGTAGTACTACTGAGGTTTATTAACCTATCTGTTCACTTTACAGTTATTTTTAATGACTGCATTATAACCACTACAAGTACTTAGTAAGTGGATACTATAGCGGAATACCAAAGTTGACCTGCATTAAATCAATGTAATAAGCTATGACAACGACCGCTCGTGTTTGGCCATTCGACCCTCCATCTCGGCACTCAAAAACAGGGATTCTCTAACTTTGTTAACTTAATCTTAAACTAACTGAACTTGGCTACCCTAACCCAACCTAACCTAACTTAACCTAACCTACTTAACCTAACTTAAGTTAACTTAACCTAACCTAAATTACTCTAACCTAAAAATGCTGTAGCTGCTCGGAGGTGGTGCTGTAGCTGCTCGGAGGTGGAGGGAGAGGGGTGGGCGGGGTAGAAAGCCTGCGATATTGGACTCTGTACATCCCGGAATTGCAAACCCTAGGTACAACGCAAAATACAGAGAGCGTTCACAACGTCAGGTTTAGATTCAAGGTGCTATGAAAATGAATCTATGTTTGTAGCGTACCAGTGCTTGAGGTGAAACATGTTTAGCTTACGGTGGTTCCATGCTGGTTGAAATTCTTCAGTAACGCTCACCTGGGTAAACCTTGCACTTTACCATACTTATTTAATTATATTTAAAGCCCGGACTTTTGCCATAAATGCCTAAAATGCCTAAAGCGCCATAAGTGCATATAATGCCATAAATGCCTTCATAGCGCCATAAATGCCTACATAATGCCATAAGCGCCTACTTATGCTGCCTATGTGA
>JACJUY010002529.1:93806-105243 GCA_014220935.1 Platorchestia sp. MABIK | reverse complement strand
AAGTGTGCAAGATATGGGTTGTCTTGCACGGGACTCTGGTAAGGAGCAAGGCTGGATTTGCGACAAAGGACTACCCTCATTGTCGCTGAACTTCTTCAACGTCAACTGAGGGGCTCTAAAGATATTTAAAGGGACATCAGAAGTTGAAACCTTAGACACAGAAGGTAAACCAGTATCACTAGAGTTTGAGACCGGGGAAGTTGAAACTTCAATTTTAAATTCTGCGATAAGTTCTATCACCTGCACCTTATACTCGGCCCTCCCCGCTAACTCCTCATCAGACACCTCGTCAACATCAGAAGGTATAGTTGAGGACAGAAGTCTATAGGACTGTAAAAGCCCATTCAACTGTGGAACGGCTTCTACAAGGAAGGCTAGCTCACAGCTAGGAGAAATAACTTTTTTTCTAATAGAAGTTATACTGCATTTGATGCCTCGTAATTTGAGGCTCAATGCCACAGAAGTACAATTTTAATTTTCCATAATAATCAAAGGTAGGTTTAACACTTATTAGAAAAACTTTCATCTTATAAATTCAGGTCTACACTATTAAATAGACGGATTACATCCTGTTTAGAAAAGATAGAAAAATACTAATGACACAGAAAATACCCACAAAATTTCACTTACCCCCCCAGTTATAGTTTAAATTCACAACATCTTTTATTTCTTTTTAAAGTTCACACAAATTTCTGGATTTTTCTAAACTTACAATTACACAAATTCTACATGAGTGTCCCTAAATAAGAGTTAGGCAAGGTAAAAAAGGCTAGAACCTATAAACGCAAGGCTCTTTCGCAACAAGACAGCACCCTGCCTAAAATACAACACCGGTATCACTCAACTTAAACCTAATGAGATTCAACACCGACCCCGGCAGTCCGGATAGCGGCTGTTTAAACACACAAAATTTTTCACATTTTTTTTGTTACGTTTAATATACTTTAAAATAGAAAAGAAAATATTTAAACAGAAAAAAAATAAATACCAGGATTTTATCCTGTCGGACTCCAGCCAAGCTCTGCCGTCAAAAGAATGGCGCTGAAAAAAAGCCGGCTGAACTGCCATTTAGGCAAAACTGCTTTCCGCAGCTTTAACTTGAGAACTTTTCGTTCTTTCAAGAATACTAAAAATGAAGAAGTAATGTAAACTTCGAAAATAGGTAAGAGTATCTTCGAAAAAAGGTAGAAGTATCTTCGAAAAAAGGTAGTAGTATCTTCGAAAAAAGATAGAAGTATCTTCGAAAAAAGAACTATGTCTCGCTGCCCGACCGTGCAGCTCAACTTTCCGAATAAANAGGATAAGTCGCCAAGGAAGTGAAGCACCCCCGCCATTGTTCCGCTTTGTCATTAATTGTCAGCGTTATTGCTATTTTAGGCTTAGTGAATGCAAGTTAAGCCCTTGTCCTTTATTGAGTAAGGAATTGGCTCTCTTGCCTAGGACTTCTGCAACGAACAATGGCTGGATTTGCGACAAGACAAATGAAATAAAGCGCTCGCGAAAACATTCTCTCTGTCCGAATGCTGAACCTGCCATGAATTTCAGCTTGCGTGTATGTTTGTTTACGCGTTTTTAGATGTGCGTGTTGTGTTGCTTGATGTTCTTTCACCTCGTATGATGTGTCTATTAGTAGACCACGAATAGTTTGTCTATTAGTACATGTCGTTTGGTTCATTTATCTAAGGACGTCATATGTTTTGAAATTTTTTAAAGCCAATATGTTGTCATGTAACTCATGTGTCAAATGTTTTGGAAATCAACAGTTTTTCTTCTTTCTTTCTTTGATTCTAGAAAAGGAAAATCAAAGATTTGCGATAAAATATTGATTTGCTGTTTAGGGTAAATAAATAAATTTGAAAACTTTTTAGGGTGTAGCTCAGTGCCAACTACAGTTCGTGGGGGCCCTACCTCTAGCTTATCTAATCCAGCGGATTTCAACACAGGAAGGCGGCATCGTGTTGTTTTGTTGAATGTTGTGGTGGTGAGAGACATGGTAGCCTTATGTACACCGTGGTGAGAGATAAGCCACGTTATTGTACAGAAATGAAACGTTTTTCATTAATATGAATTAGTGTGTTGTATGTTAAATTTTGTGACGTTGCTCTATGCAACGATGAAAGCGATGGCTTGGCTATTTTTTCTACCATTAAGTCTCTGAACTCGCTGAATTTTTCTATAGTGTTGCTGTTTACTATTTTATTTTGCCCCACATGGATATTTTGTGATTGCTTAGATTAAATCTAGAGATATTATTTGTTGGTAGTCTAAAAATGAGTGGGTTTGTGCGGTTTCATCAATTGTGTATTGCGGGCAGCGTGTAGGCTATTTAGCTCAAATATTTTGTGACAGTTTAAGGATAATTAAAAAATAAATGATGGACTCCTTCATGTTGGTCAAGGTTTTTGAAGCATATGGGCACAACATAGTTTTAGGTGCTCATAATTTGTGAGGTTTGAAGCTAGTTAGACCTAATTGTATTGACTGTCAGACTTTAGGTAAAATATGCAATTTACATATATTTTAGCAATTGTCTGATTATAAATGGATTTTGAGCATTTTCCTTTCTAAAAAATTTATTATACATGTAGAATGCCTCCAGCTTTTGAAAATGTGTAGAATGCAGCAATTTGCTCACGGAAAAGGGAACTTGAAATGACTGACTTGCTCTAAAGTGCTTGAGGAGATTTTGGTATTTGTGAAGGAGAGGACAACAATTGATTGGTTAATGTGTAGCATTTGGTAATAATCGAATTTCAAATTTTGGGTGCCTAAACATAGTTAATGAGATGTAACTAAGCAATTTTTCATCTATGCATTTTCTGTCGTAAATGAGTATTTAACAAGTTATAGCGGGAAATTACTGACCCCAACTCTGTTGTTTGAAGCAGAAAGAAATTTGTTGAGGGCGTTGTATGGCAACACTACAATGGACTCTCCCTTTCGATGCGCTCGAATGATCAAGCACGCTTTTCCCGCGCTTGCAACACCTATGTTGCCGCACTCATAATTGGAAATTTGATTATTACCAAATGATCACGGCGTTTTACTTAGTATAAGATACTTCAACAACACGATTATTAGACCGTTTACGGAAGAGTGCATTTGGGGTCTTTCCCTAATGTTGTTGAATCCATTTAGGGTCTTCCCCTTTTTTTTGGGCGCTTCCAACAATACAATTGCAATAAGCATCATACCGCTATAACTTGTAAAATAGCCATTTGTGGCTAAAAGTGAATAGAAGAAAACTTGTTTATTCCCATCTAATTAACTTTGTTTCTGATCCAAAATTGGAAATTCTATTATTACCAAACGCTACACATTTACCAATTGATTTTTCAATTTTTGCTGCCTAAACATAGTTAATTAAATCTAAAAAAAATAACTTCTTCTAAACAATTTTGGGGGGCAAATGAGTTTTTAATGAATTATAGCGGTATGTTAATTTTTGTCTATGTTGACAAATACGCTCGAATAAACAGTTACTAATTGATTTTATAATTTTTGTTGCTTAAATCACGGTAGTAACATTGAAATAAATTACTTTTCTTCCATACACTTTTTGTGGCAAATGAGTTTTACAAGTTGGGCCGGTAGGTTTAGTTGTTGCGCGATTGAGCTGTTAAGAGTGTGTTTGAGTACTTTGTAATTTATTATTTGCCAATCCTGCGGATCTTGCGGAGCCTGAACCCACTTCTAAGATCTTTTAGTTAATAACGCAATAAAAATTATCACCCAAAAATGAGTTGAAGCGGAATGGAATGTTAACTTTCGTCTTGAATGGCGGGAATGCGCTCGATCATTTGAGCGTGTCGGAAGGGAGAGTCCATTGTAGTGTTGCCATCCAACGCGCTCGATGGAATACTTCTTGCTTCAAACACTAGAGTTGGGGTAACTAAGTAACCGCTATAACTCGTTAAATACTCATTTGCGCCCGAAAGTGCAAAAAAGAAAAATTGTTTATTTTGATCTAATTAGCTATGTTTAGGCAGCGAAAAGTGAAAAATTGATTTTTGTCCCCTCCACATTTACCAAGATTTTTACCCATGGACAATAATTTGGATAATTCCATTATAATAAAAAGTTAACTGCAAAAACCTAAGAGCTCCACATGGTTTAAAATTGTAAGTGGTCAAAACTATAACATTTTGGACTTTGATCCATCATTAGCATCAAGATTTACAAATATAAAGGTTTATGTGGATATGAGTATGAGTTGAAGATTATCATAAGAATCAAAGTTGAAAGCCACTATTTCACCATGTTTTCTAATATTGTGGGCTAATTTTTCAAATATGAAGAATATTAAAAAAGGTTAAGTTGTAAAGAAGTAAGCATAACTTAAGCCAAAAGCAAGCACAGTTGGTCAATAAGAAGTTGGTCATCCAACGATTTTTAAAATTTTGTTCCCATAAATCTGTAATAAGGTGCGTTTTTTAACATTTCATAAGAATAATTTGCTTGTCAATATGTGATTATTGAGATATAATATTAACAGTCAGGTAGGAATAACATTATATAGTGGGTTTTGTAGTTGCATCGTTGAAATATGAGCTCTTTTTTGATGCTAAAACATTCGTCTTGGTTTGGCTAATTTAGTTATTTCAGGTTTATTTAGGTTAGTTCATTTAACTAACCGGTCAATATCGGGTTTAATGCGCTCACGGAAATTAAGAATTCCGTTCCAAAAAATCACTAAAGGAACACATTTAATAACGTTTTACACGAATGACATTCTGCCCGCTGATGCATTATTTTCAAGGTATAACAATAATTACGTTCAGATAGGAATAACATTATATGGTCGGTTACTTAGTCGCTGCATTGTTGGGTCATGCCCACTTTTCGGGCGAAAGACGCCCACTTTTTGCCGAGAAAATAGCCTCAGTTCGCGTAAGTTGAGGTAAGCTATTTTAGGTTTATGTTGTTTTAGGTTAGTTTATTTAACTAACCTACCCTAACCTCACCCATCGTTTCCTCAATACTGTATTAGAGCGTATTTACATGTCCGTTCCTTCACTTTCATAAATGATGTTCCCCTAACTTCAAAGTTGAATAATTCGAAAATTAGGCATCGGCGAGCAGAATGTCATTTAAGTAAAACGTTCTTAAATGTGTTCCTTTAGTGATTCTTGGTAGCGGAAATTTTAGTTTCCGTGAGCGCATTGAACCCGATATTGACTAACTAACCTAACAATATAAATTGTTACGTCAATACCATGTTATAGCATATTTACTTGTCCGGTATTTTTTTTTATATACGATGTTCTTATAACTTAAAAGTTGAATACAGTCGTACCTCGGGACTCGGCCACCTCTATACTTGACCAAATCGGTGCTCGACCAAAAAATTCGAGTGGAAAATGCATTGGACCTCGAACAGATTTTCGGGACTCGACTAGCCGAGTTGACCCGAACGCGCTCCTCGGCCAGCGGGTAAGCGTCAGTTTGACTCAAATCACCAGCGGAGTAAGACGTACGCAGTTTGTTTGAGTATTTCTTCTCAGAATTAAACTTTTTTATGTTGCTCAAGCTCTAGGAAAATTGGTTTCGGTGCTCGACCACCACCTCAGAACGGATTATGGTCGAGTACCGAGGTATGACTGTTTCTCAAAAATTATGCATTAGCAAGAAATATGTCATTCGTGTAAAATGTCTAAAAATGTGTTGTATTACCGATTCGTGGGAAAAAATTTCAAGAATTGTTGATCACACTAAAGTAAATAATGGCGATAGTTTTTAGACAAGGAGGTAATTTGACTGTTCTAAAATCGAAAATGACTGACAGGATGACAAGGTTTGTAATGATTGAAAATTTATTATCCATAACACTTCTTAGTGGTAAGCAAAGCACTCGGCTCTGCTCTGTAGATGTATCAATTGTCTTGAGTCGGAAGTCTGAATTATCTGAAATTATGATTATTCCATGAGTTACTCAACATCACTAATTCTAGGCTTGAAGGTGAGGGCCAACAGTTTTAGGGCCTTTGTAACGGCCTACAATTCCCTCCGCAATACTCACAATATTCACGCAAAGGTTTCAGTGCCTGTGTACCAGCCTTGTCCAATAGACTACTCAGGATTCAGCAGTCCTTGTCACAAGCTACAATTGGACGGCATCACTGGGATAGCCAGGACGTCAAAACACCATCCCCAGGCATAGTGGGTCACTACAGCCTAGTCTACATGACTGGCTCATTCCAGTCACTGTCTTTTACTCCAGGCACAATAAAATAAATTTCCATAGCCTCAATGATACTCAAATTCCACTCCTGAATCCTGATCCAACCCAGAAAGACAGCTCATACAACATTCATGAAACTTTCCCTCTCTTGCTTATACCTACTACATTGCAGCCCAAAATGTTCAATTGTTTCTTCCACTCCCCTATCGCACTGCCAACATGATCTACTATTATTTTCATTCCACCTCCGTATGCGTCTATTCATATTCAATTCCTTGCACCTCACAGCAAACAAGAGTTGGCTTCCAAACCTACCATCATAGAACATCTCACACTAAGGCACTTTCTTTTGCATTTATAGTCAGCCCTCGATAAGAGGGACCTCGGTAATCCGGATATCGGATAAGATGGACGTCGTCCGCTGTAAAGGGGGTTTGTCTCAGTTACTGGCGTTAGTGACAAAAGTTGCCAATAGATGGCACGCGCATCGGCCGCCACTGCTCCCACCATAATTCAGTTTTACCCCGACAATATTCAAATGATAGTGCTGTGTTGCTCTGACTTTTGAGTGAATATTTCTGTGTTTAAGCATAATTTTAACTTCTTTTTTTTCACCATGTCTTCAATGTCTTTTACCCCACAGGCTGAATATTTTAAAGTATACAGCAGTATGGTGCATACAATATACTGTATTATGTATTAAGCCTTATTAAGGGGATTTAGGCCTTATTAAGGTGATTAAGGCCTTATTAAGGTGATTAAGGCCTTATTAAGGTGATTATTTGTGCATATATAGGCATAAATATATATATATATAGACATTTCAGTTTTTTCTGACAATCGGCTAATCCGGACCACCCTTCCCCTCTTAGTAGTCCGTCTTATTGAGGGTTGACTGTACCAGATTAGTGTAGGTTTTTGCATCATGCTAAGCATCCACTTATTCAATCCATATTCTTTTGATTGCTTTTCAATCTTCTTTTTCCACCCCTTGCAGTCCCACTTTGTTCCTTCACCTCCAACATTCATTAAATGCCAGTCATCCACAGGTCTCCCAATTCTAACACAAATAATCTTTTGCATACTTAGTTTCTTTGCATGTCCCCCAACATATTTTCTCCCAATAGCTTACACTCAGATTTCATTCAAAAATTTGCTTCACCCACCTGCTATTTCACATTCTTTCAAATCTTACCTTATAATTTAACACAGCTTGTATCATTCTTTAAAATAGGCTCCACCTTAGGTCACCTCTAATAGCTTCTGTAGCTGTCCACTTTGGAGCACCCAATGCTAGATGTCCTACCCCATTTTGTATGACATCCAGCTTTTCAAGGCCACTGCTATTCCAGGCTAGAGCACTCATACCATACATGACACTAAGTACACCAATGTGCTTTCCCATTCCTCTCAGATATTCATATTTGTTTGCTCTGTATCTGGCCACACTACTTTAACGTCCAAGAATGCTAAATGTGCTTTCTTATCTTTTCTCATTTGCTCAATTATTTCACTTACTACAAACAGATTATCTTCACCACGTCTATGTTATCTGAACTCATTCTGTTTTTCTCCCAACACTCCTTGTTCTTCAACAAAATATTTCATCCTATCATTCAAAATACAACAGAAAATCTTACATACAGTGTCAGCAGAGCAATAGGCCTGTAAGTTTTAAATTCTTTCATACTCATATGCCCACCCTAATGCAATAGAACTGCATTACACTTGTTTGGAGAAATTTCTGAGTTCTTTCACATGTACTGTACTGTAGCATAGGCATACAGTGCTGGCAAAAAAATCCGATTACTCCATAAAACCTGTATTATTTACAGATTTTAAGAAGCTATAAAATATGTTCTAATATAGATAGAGACTTGCGGCAAATTGTTTTGTGTAGAGGAGTCACGTAGCTTGCTCAGGCAGTGCTGCGCCAGTGACTACAAGCACTAGTTGAGTGAGATTGTGTTCGTTTTCTGCCGCATGCTGTGTTTTCACAAATCAGACATTTTTTACTGAAAGTGTTGTATTTTAAGAAATCCTATAACGGCTGCAGGAAAACAACTTGGAAGTGACCAAATAAGTGCTATTATTGCATTACACAAGGTTGTAAAATCACAAAGACTAATTGAAAACCAGTTAGAAATATCCCAAAGTACCGTGAATTTATGGATTTCTTGCCATAACAGCAGTGATGGTTCTTGTACTCCATTCTGAAAAATAGGTAGTGGGAGACCTAGAAAGACTAATTTTCATACTTATAAAATAATAAAACCTACTGTGGTAATAAAACGACAAATAGCAGCAGAAGAAATTAAGTCTGAGCATTATAATTTGCTTAATGATGTGTCTGAGCGCACAATACGACATCGGCGGAAAAAGAGCTCCGAATGCCATTGTGCCATGCTGCCAAGATACCCTTCCTGAATGCCAAAATGCGCAATAAAAGAGTTGAGTTATGTAAACAGCACATGAATTGGACTGTTGATGATTGAAAAACAGTTCTCTTTAGTGATGAGTCTTCTTTTTTTAACATTTAGAAGCTGTCTAAGAATGGTGCGTTGCCCGCTTGGCTGTGGTAGGATGGATCCTAAATTCACTATTACGACAATGAAACATCCTCCAAGTGTCATGGTTTGGGGGTGTTTTAGCAATTTTGGTAGGGGGAGCTTAAATTTTCTTCCTAAGAACACAACCATGAATGGTCAATGATATTTAGCCATGCTAAAAGAAAAAAATCCACTGAAAATGCCTCTACATGAAACAACAACTTTTATGCACAATTGGGATCCTTGCCACAAGGCATAAATCGTTACTAAATGGCTAAATGATAACACTTGTGTTCTAGATTGGCCAGATAATAGTCCAGATCTCAATCCTATAGAGAATCTGTGGTTCATTGCAAAAAATAAAATCGAACGTCATGATACTGATTGCTTCCCAATCTCACAGATGCCATCAAAAACGATTGGTGCACTGAAATATCACAAAAAATATGCCAAAATTTTATCAAATCCATGCCAGAACGTCTCAAAAAAGTCATCAAGAACAAAGGGCATATGACATATTACTAGTATATGGTATTGATGTACATAGATGATGTTTATATATTGATTTTGTAAAAAGTAAATAAAATTGCCATGGTGATCGGATTTTTTTTGCCAGCACTGTACTGCATCATCAAGTACAGTGGAAACTTGGTTAGTGAACACTTCCATTAGTGACCAAAAATTTTGTTAAATTTTGGATTGTGAACAGCTGACGCCACCCTCACGAGTCCTTCCATCTCAAACCAAGCATTCGCTCTCAAAACACAGTTGCGTTTGGTTGGTCATTATCTTCATCATGCTGCTCACATTTCTTAAAATAATTTTAGTGCTTTACTTCAACAACATAGCCTTAATTGTGTGAGCAAAGATGATCGAGAGCTATAGTAGCAGTGTACCTGTAGTGAAAAGGCAACAGCGCACAATTGAATTGATAATGTGGTGCCATTGGCAGTGGCCAATGCCGTAATATTACAGTTGATAAAGTTAAATAGTTATATCCTTTAACACTTTTAAATAACCGAGTCAACAGGGGTTGGGGACCAATTATTTGTGTTTCTTTATTTCTTGTGGGGAAAATTATTTTGGATGGTGAATGTTCCTGATTTGAACCAACTTTCCAGAACGCATTGTGTTCATTAACTAAGATTCCACTACAAAAGTAATGTCTATTACTCAAAAGTACAAAGGTTGTGACAAATGTTATTGACTAACAAAATAAGGATTCAACCTATCAGTCCTAAAGTATTCAAAGTGATTTCTTTCTAAATCTGGAGGCAGGGGTTTTGAGAAATAATGAAACAGAAAGTGAAGCAGATAGAATTCTTGGTTATACATAACTCTTTGTCACTAACATTAAACTTATCCGTCTCTTCTTTTTTGATGTAATTACTTCATTTTACAATGGCTTTCCAAATAAATTGCCCTTAAACCAAAAAGATGCCCAAATGAGGGATAAATAAATCAGTGAAGGAATTGGAGCTGTAGGGTGGCTAGAAAATTGGTGAAATGCTGTGTTTAGCAAGGTACTACGTGAAAATGAATGCTTTGACACAAGGGATGGCAGGAGTTTGCCATGGCTAAGTGATGGCTCAAGCAGTTTCTTGTAAAGTGCTTCATTCACAATCTGTCCAGATGTTACAAATTCTAAATGAATCACTTCTTAGCTCATGTAGTGAAATTATTTCACTACATGGTTTGTACCTTGAGGGTACCGCTGTTATGTACATAGAGCTCCGTCCTGCGACTGCCTATCGTGGGCCATTCTGAAGCCAAAGTTTGCGGATGCACGACTGTAGCTTGTCAGTTGCGTTAGGACCTTTGTACAGTGCACTTGACTACGAGCAGGCCAAATAAAGTTGTTCTCCTACCTGATGTTCGTAAGTCCCCATGTCTGTGCTTGGGGAATCCGGTGCCCTCGTTCAGATGTTATAGCGTAGTTGCATTTGCGGGGTGTTTTAGTAGGCGGGAGAGTTACAATCTCGTGTAGAGAGACGGCTCCCGCAAGACACGCCCTGAGTTTGTATATGTTCGTTGTCTTACTTATCGCCTTTTAAATTTAATTGTTATTTACCTGTCCGTGCTGCCACTTAACCTAGTATCTGGGCTTAGCTATTTAGCCATAGTAGCTAACCCTGCCTGGTCGGCATCCTGACAAGTCGTCGTCCTAGGGGCGAAACAATTAGCCGGTTGGTTTCACTACATTCTCAATGAAGAAACCTTTCAGAATAAATAGTAGAACCAACGTTATAGAGAACACTTATTATAGCAAACGTTTCGGAATCAAAATCATTCCATCATCAGCGCTGGAAGAAATAGAAAGTAATTACCAGTCATGAATAAGACGAATAAGGTCTGAATAGAAATAAGCAAAAAAATTCAAAAAATTAAAAATAAATTCTTACCAAACGATTAAAGTATCACACATAAGCGTATAGGTAATATACACAGTACATACAGGCGTACACAACCATACATACAAAACATACTCATACACCTACACATATATACACACACACATGCATACACACACACTAAGCATGCCGCAAGTTAGGAAGTAGGGGCCACAAATAATTTTGTCGCGCTGAAATCGTTATTTAGTGAAGGTTTATTTGTGAATTATAAAGAGATTCTAGAATACGGAGGTCTTGTTCATTAAAGGCTTTGCAAAGGATAGAAAAATTTGACATTTTGAAAGGGTGATTGGAAC
>JACJUY010002529.1:64621-88517 GCA_014220935.1 Platorchestia sp. MABIK | reverse complement strand
ATAAAAACCACATCCGATAGTGCGTGATGAGAACCTTAGAAGGCCTCCCGGTAACATGCCCCCCCACCAGTACAAGCTATTGGGGTGGTGAATGTACTCCGACAATGACAACCAGGACATCACAACCAAGAACCACAATCTGACAGCAATTGCCAACACAAGAATGGCATCTCACCAACACAGTTCAACAAAATTTATACACAAAATGACACTGCATAAGTACTACAGTGAATGACTCGTGTAACCACCGCCCAAATGCATTACCAAATACACGAATGAGGAATTGTACACTACTCAAACACTGCTGAAACGAAAGGTGGGTATGTAAGTACCTAGTTCAAAGGTAATACACGAGCTACACTACTGCAACAACAAAACCATCCAGAACATTGTTATACATCACACATTACAATTGTGGCACAGCCTAGGGTACCATACAATAATCAAGAACCTTCCATTAAGATTCTAATTCTTTTTATTTTGCCTTTCCAAAATTGTAGGTTGAACATTTGGTAACCCTTGAACCGGGCCGGGCCCCTCGACCTCGTCTGTCGTAATAATGGGGACTCATGCGGATCAATCAGCTGTCTAGCAGCATTAAGCTGAGCAATGCGCGATAGTGGGTATGGGTCATCAGTGAATCCATCAAATGAAAGGTCACTGCTATAACTGAGAATGAAATCTTCAAGCTCAGCAATGGTTGACTTATCCTGCCCTGTCGTGGCATCACGGTGTGGTGCATCAACTGCTGCAGACCCTTGCGGTTCCTGGTTAATTTCATACGATTGGCTTGAATCAAAGGACTCTTCTGCTGCACCAGCTTCCTGATCCATATTAAATATTGGGCTACACACTAGCGAATCATCAACCCTTAAGGGACTCTCAGTGAATGCTGTTTGCATTTGAATTCTATTCCGAGGCTCATCAAATGCTAGCAACAAAAATAATCTTTCACTCTTAAGCTCCAACTCACAACCACGGCAATTACCCCACATGGCACTACTGGGCCATGATCCCTCAATTACTGACTTAGAATGGCATTGTTGAACATCATCTAACACTTTGTTAGATTCAGCCTGGGTTGAAAATCCCGAAAAAGAGGAATCACCAGCATCTGACCCAGACTCCTCTCCGACCGAAAATTCACTTGAGGTATCAGACTCCAAGACCCCAGGCCAAACACATGGTGTTAAGTCTAAGTGACTAAGAGATGCTATCTCTGCCTCGGCCACAGGCTGTACTTCTGTTGCCAACCCCATAGACTGAAGCGCATCAGACAAATACTTAGGAGGAATCTTGTACATTCGCAGCTTAGTATGGTGAGCACGAATAGTTCCATCACTCTTAGGATCCTGTAACACATAGGTCAAGCCATTCTCATCAACTTTAGCCACAATGAATGGGCCACAAAAATTAGCCATAAATTTATTCACAGTCCGGAACCCTTCTTTTTCATTCTTCATTAGGACTGCTTGGCCAACTTTGAATGAAGCAAACTTAGGGTGGCCAAGGTGCCACTTCTCCTGCAAACCCACAGCAATGGGCAACCGCAAAGGTACTGTATGATTCTTGGTTAACAGAAACTGGGCTGGTGACATTTTAATTTCGGAATGATAGGTTTGATTGTAGATCCAAGTCCTTCTGCAGATCCAAGTCCCATTGAGAATTTTGCTTGTTAAGATTCTTCAAAAAATTCTTTATTGTCTGATTAACCCTTTCACATGCACCATTGCTGGTTGGGCAATAAGGAGTTGTCAACTGATGGCCAATGCCAAGATTTTGCAAAAATGACGCAAATGCAGCTGATGAGAACTCTGGCCCATTATCCGTTAGTATTGAAATTGGCATATGTAAAAATGAAGGAAATACATGATTAGTCAATGCACCTATGATTGTCTCAGTCTTTTCATTTTTTATTGGTGCCACTGATAACCATTTAGAATAGTGGTCTACTACCACCAAGCAACCAATGT
The DNA here is from genome assembly GCA_014220935.1 of Platorchestia sp. MABIK. NCBI lineage: Eukaryota > Metazoa > Arthropoda > Malacostraca > Amphipoda > Talitridae > Platorchestia > Platorchestia sp. MABIK. Next base: position 86,544 of record JACJUY010002529.1, on the reverse strand, counting down.
AACCCCCCTTGGGTTTGAGGTAGCACCATCAGGTCTGCCGCCACCAGCTTAAAAGGAAACTCTGACCTCATCTTACGGGTTGAGGGGATCCTGATAGATGAAAAGGATTTAAGAACTTGGCACTGGAAGCATGTGGTACAAACATCAGAAACAATTTGATATTTAAGTGGATGCCACACCAAATTGAACAGTAGCTTCCAAACTCTCTCACGCCCAATATGAGCAAAATTATAATGTAAACAAATTGTGAGCTCCAGTAAAAGAGAAAATGGGAACACCACAACTGACATTTGATCCAAATAAATGAGAATATTATTGCCTATGGATAACTTTGAACCACATCTTGAAAAAGGCTTACAGGACTCAGGCCATTCTGCAGGTAACACTTTCCTCCTAATGCAGTCTATGACTGAACAGAAAATGGGATCTGATTCCTGTACACCCTTAACAGTTTCTTCATCCTGCATAAATGGCAATTTACCAATTTCCTCTGATTGTCCACTCAACTGTATACAGGTTTCACCTTCATTATCTACCAACTGCAACTCATGGGACTCTGACAATTCTTCAGAAATAGCCATCAACACAGAAATTTCATCATGCCACAAAGGTCGTTGATAACACAATTGAGCAACTACTTTATCTGACTGCTTCAAGGCATTACAATACAAATCAATGCTAAGGTTATTGGTCATTGGAAAGTCAATTCCAATCAAGAAATAGTGTTGCAAGACATCATCAGGTACAATTGCAAATTTAAATGGTTCAAATGAAATCTCAGACCCAAGCGGGAGCGTTAAAGATACCGTCTGGTTAATTGACACTCTCTGTCCTGTCAACCCAATAATTTTAAACAAATGTTCTCTTACCACAATAACTTCTTGACCCTGTTGCATAATTTCAAAAGCAGAACAGGAAATCAAGCTCTGCTCAGCTCCTGAGTCAACCACAGCACAGAGATCCATCCCCTTAGCATGAACCCAAATTTGAGGTTGAGGTCCCCGACCATGTGAACAGCAGGGAACATTCTCCTTGTTCAAAAGTAATTCAAGAAGTTCATCGCTGCTATTTCCTTCGCTCTCCCCCCTTGCAAGGTCAGCGGTCAAGGGTGTTTTGCAGACAAGGCCATCATTACATGAATACAATGAACAAACTGCCAAATCAGGGGTGTTGTAATTGCGCAATTCCACAAGGGGATTGAAGTGCACCCCACCCAGGCATTCCAAGTGAACAACCATAGGGTAGTCTTCAAATTGGTAGATCACAGGCTGTTCTGATCAGAAGTAAGCAAATAATTTTACTTGAAAAATTTTGCTGGCAGCCAAGAGTACTTCCAAAAAAGGAAGCTGACCACCATACCTCATGAGCTTGAGCCATTTGCGCGATTCCCTGTTCACGTTCATTTTGTATCTCGAAAAATTAGCTAACAATTCATCAACCAACTGTTCCCTCAGTGCCTGTGCATGAGGCGGGACCTTGTCTGGTGTACCACTGCGAGTCAACACTCGATGCAAGCTTAGGAAAAGCGAGTCCCCACCACCAGGAATCAGTGGTCCATCATGCACTAGGCCCTCCGGAAGAGTGGTTAGCGCACTCAAATTTGGTTCCCAAGCGGGGCAACCAACTCGAGACAACGCATCAGCCGCTGAATTTAAATGACCAGGCAGATACCTAATTTCAAAAGAAAAATCTGACAATTCATCAATAGTTCTTACCAACCGTGCACACACCAATTTCATGAAATGTAAATGAACAAGTGGTTGATGGTCAGTGAACAGAACAAAGTCTACCCCAAACAAAAAGGGTTTAAATGTTTTCACTCCCCACCTCAAAGCAGTTAACTCCCGTTCCAAGGTAGAGTAATTCAGTTGTGAGGGGGTGAAAGCCATAGATGCAAAACCAAAAACTCTGTGACAACCCAACTGTTCCTGAGCCAAATAAGCACCAGCACCATGCCCTGAGGCATCAACCCAAAGTTCCAATTTATTAGCATCCTCTCCATAATCAGGGTATGCCAGCTCGATATCATTGCGCATATCCTCCTTCAATCTTTCAAAAGAACTATTCATCTCGTCAGTCCATTCAATCACCCTAGTCCGTCTTCCCCCTGTGAGAGAGGATAATGGCTTCTGTATTACAGAACAATCTGGTAGAAACTTCCTCTGAAAATAAACTAAACCCAAGAACTCGCTCAATTCTCCAACTGTAGTTTGTCGGGGATACTTGGAAATCACTTCCACATACGCACCAGTTTTCCGTATGCCCGATCTGCCAATTACACGACCAAGGAATTCCACTTCAGTATTGAAGCAGTCACATTTGGAAGGTTTAATTTTGATGTTATGGTCCAAAAGAGTTTGCAAAACTTTAGAAACAAGTAAAATGTGTTCCTGAAATGAACACCCTAGAATTAAAATATCAATGTAAACGATTACTTTATTAGAAGGAAAACCGTTAAAGACAGCTTAAATTTCACGTTGAAAAGCAGACGGAGCATTACGTAAACCAAATGCCAGCCCTTTAAACTGCCAATGGTTCCTCTGAGAGGAAAAGGCGGTACACTCCCGACTGCCTTCATCAATAGGTAATTGGTACTAGCCACGGACCAAATCTAAACGAGTGAAATATTCAGTACCATAAAGTCCAAAAATTGAGTCTGCGAAATTCGGAACTGGGAACTTATCAGGTACCGTAACTTTATTAAGCTTACAATAATCAATACACATTCGGACCGAGCCATCTTTCTTACGCACAGAAACAATAGGGGAAGACCAAGGTGATACACTGGTCTCAATCACATCCAGGCTATTGAGTTCCTCACACTGCCGCTCAATTTCATCAGCAATTGGCTTAGGAAATCGTCTTGGCCTTTGGTAAATTGGCGTATCGTCTGTCAACTTAATGTGATGTTCTGTAACAGCGGCATGGCCAAGATCACTATCTCCTGAACTGAATACATCTGCAAACTGGGACAGCATCTTATAGACTACTGCCTTCTGCTCCTCAGTTAGGGCAGCCAATGGCGCAAGTTCCGGCAAGCGATCTGCAAAATGCACCTCCTCAATCTCCACAAGCTCACTCTCTTCAGGCAACTGCAAAATGGAAAACAGTGAGCCAAGGAATTTCCCCTTTTCAATCTTGACCGGGAATTCCCGAGACACCACAAGAACTCGTCTATCATCAGCATTGAAAAATCCAGCCACGCCACACAGATCATCATTAAGTCTACAAGACATGTCTAAATCAGAATACAAAAATAAATGATCCCTATCAACAGGAAGTAATGGAATGTCAACCGAAATTAGTTCAGCCTTACCACTCTTCAATGAAATATCTCTACTAGCCACACAGGGTAATTTATGATACAAGATTCTTTCATGGCTCCCTGAGGCCTGTAAAGCAATTTCAACTGAGCCTCCAGTACTGAAGTGTTTGGTTATGATATTCTCTCCCAATGACAATTCAATCTTATTCTTCCTCATAAAGTCGATTCCTAACACTGAAGGGAAAGGTAGATGGATACTGTCCTGGAGAACTAACAGCTCTATTTCTTACATCTCAATCCCACAGACTTCAATCTAACTTTTTGTCATACCACTTGCTTTTAATTTGTAATCACCAAGTACCTTCACATGAGTATCAGTGCCACTCACAGCCAATCCAGCTTCAACAACTACCTTTTCAGTAGTAAGTGAAATGGCGGCTCCAGTATCCAATACGGCATTTACCAAATGCCCATTAAGAGCCACTGACACAGTCAGCACCTTGGAGCTGCACCCAACAAGACAAATATGTCTTCCTGGAATTGCACTCAGGTGGTCTTCATTGATACCGGAGTCATGGCTGGATTCCGACTGGGCAGTGCCGCGGTCATCCATCGCCACACCAGCCTCAATGTCCTCCGGTGAAGCGTCACTGCTTTCCTCATTCTCCAATGTGGATTCCCTGGGTGGTTTCTCTTCAGGGATGCTCTCCATCACTGGAGAATACTTGGTGGTGACCCCTGGCAACACTGGAAAATCCAATACCACAGGGTGACTTGTAGGGGTCTTGATATACCGCCCTGTGTGTGCCCTGGCTCAACAGGACCAATTAGTTTAAAGGCTGAGTCTTGGCTGACGACCTCTTCTAATTAGGGTCATACTTTGGGCATTCCTCCAGATGTTCATTTCCACATATGAGACAGGACCGTGAAGCACGCCAGCACTCCTTCCGAGTATGGTTCGGACGGCGGCAATAACTACACCCTCGCAGATGAGACGAAAAAGATCTCTGTGATGACGCCACCCCACTCTGTGTTCTGTCCAAGGTGCGAGTTAGAGAAGCCTGGTTGCCTGCATAATTAGAATTATAGTTAGAATTCTTTGCTGGCACTGCTTTTGCATGGTGGCAAGCTCCACTGCCAGACATTAACAATACCGTTTTACTTGCCTTACGTTCTTTTTTAATCTTCCTTGCCATTAGTAGCATTTTATCAAAGGACATGTTTTGCTGTTGACGAACCAGCTCACAGAGCACGGTCAGCATCCTCTACCTTTGCAGCAATGCCAGGACTGATAGATTCCAAAAACTTCTTCCGTAAATGATGAAGAGACTCCCTTTTGTCATCTGGGTAGGCAAGTTCGGCTAGCTCAATAAGTCGCACTCCATATATGTCTAATTGCTCATCCGTGTGTGGTAAGGCATTCTGCAACTTCTCTCTCCAGTACTTTTTCCCAACAATTTTCTGTTTTTTGTAGAAATCCAAAAGATGTTGCTTCATGGTAGGGTAATTCAACTTCCGTCCTCCTTTAACACCATACACCTCCGAAAGCTCATCGGAGAGAAATTTTGCTAATTCCTGAGTCATATCATATTCTGATCCATTAAACTTCTTGTGGAAGTATGACTCCAATGTCCCGAAGAACGTTTTCAAATTCTCTTACCCATTCATCTCAAACACAGGAGGAGTTACCACTTCACGTTTATCAGCCCTTCTCATTTCTCTCTTCCTCCCAGCATTTCTCCTCTTCCGCAGTCGACATTGGTACTTCGTTGTCGATGAGGTCGATGAAGTGGTGTCAGAGTGAGAGCTGTCCAGACTCCCAGAGCTAAGCGAATCTGTTGAAGACATGACAAGCTCTTCCACTTTAGGCTCCCTGACCTTTTTTTTACACCCCTCACCAGACATAGGCAACACAGATGAGCAGGTTTCAGCTGCAGAACCATGAGAACCAACCGCTTTAGCCTCCAGCAGACCTCCACTTTGGTTACCAAGCACATGGATACACCTCTCATGAGCAGGAACCCGGTGCCAATAACGATCTGCCAAAATTGAAGCAAGGACAGAGAACCAATCACTGTAAGAGAGTGATTCCTCAGCGGGATTGTCTACAACAAAGAACATGCTGTTCTGTTGGGTCAGGAGACACTGCAAATGCTTAGCTGCCTTACCATTTTTAGCTACAGCAGCATCCAGTCCAGCCCCCCTGCCAGCGTGGAAACAAGGTCCACCGCAAATCATCCAACTTGGGCAACAGATTGGGGTTGATGTTCACTCCAAATCAGCCATTACTGAAGTCGGCTCTTACGTTTGGGTGGGAGAACTGAGATAATAAACTCTGCAGAGAAATTGCCATGGAAAGTTGCTCCAAGGTTAATATTTTAGCATCTGCTGCTAGATCAACTACTGCTGATGATGGCTTGGCATCCATCTCCCCCTGCTGCACTGAACGACTGGAGACCTTATGGTGAGGCTCTCCGGTGCCACCAGCAGAAGACTCACCAACCTCCCTCAGTCCATGCTCCCCAATTAAAGAAGAAAATTGCAGTTCTGTATCTGACATGTCTATAAGGAAGTTGTAAGAATTGGAAGTGAATGAATGAATGAAAGGACAAGATTTATCCTGTCGGAGATGCCAATGTTACGGGGTCAGAATTTCCTATAATACAACATCGATCTTGTATAGTGAATCTTGATATACTGGTGAAATAAAACTTTAGTGTTGATTATAGTTTACTCAAAACCAGAATGTGGGAAATACTAATCCAGAGGCACAACAAATAGTAGTGAATGTAAAGACAGCTATGACAAGGTGAGCCAAGAGTAGGGACTAGGGAGCATGGACATGAGGTGTTGACGTGCCGGCTGAAAAGAATGAGTGTAACTTATAAGTACAAGAACCGCAAGCAACTCCCATGACCAGGCTTTACAAAAAGAATAAAACAAACAAACATGAATTAAACAGAAATCTGAAGCAAATAAATCTCATAAAGTAAAGTAATTCAAAATAAATAAAAAATGCAAATTGAAAAAGTAAAATGAACATAATGAGCAAACTCAACTCAAAATAAAGGAAATCGATCAAAATGAACATCTCACAATGAAAACAAAATAAAAGAAGCAAACCAAACCAGAAACTAAAATTGATGAACTGAAAATTCACAACAATGCACATGCTCCTTAACTAGAAGAACCATTCAACTCACCTTCCAAGATGGTGGAACTTAAGCAAGCTTGGTCTTCCAGGCTTAAGATAAACTTATGTACAATAATAGTTCATAGCACAGCAAGAATCTAGGCTGAAACAAACAGAAAGAACACACAAATTAAGCATACAAACCAATATTCTCACAGAATACAATAAAAACCACATCCGATAGTGCGTGATGAGAACCTTAGAAGGCCTCCCGGTAACACCGTTACTTGCATGAACTTGTGCTTAAGCGCTCTTAAAAATTTTGAAATTGGGAAAATTTTGGTTTGAAGGTCAAAATTCGGACTTAGGTTGGAACACTTTTTGAGGAAATACTTGTTCAAAGGTCAAAATGGTCGTTTGTAGAGGCGTTTGTAGGTCGAAGTATCACTTTGGAGTCATGAAGCTCTCTTGTTCACATGTAATCTTCACTCTTGACTTATTCTTTGTTCTGGCCATAATTTTTACTAGTGCAGAGCTAAGAGGACCTGATAAGTTTTGAGTAGTTCTATGTAAACATTTCAGCTTTCTTACAACCTAGCAAACCTTAATATATGTATGTAACAATAATAGATTGTATTTTGAATTAACAAGTTTTAGATACTGAATAATGTAAGAAATGCTGTTCAGTATATATGCACTGAATTCTAATGAGTGTGTGGTTGTATCAAGTTTTGATTACCTATTATGTTTTTTGATTGAACAAAGTAGTTTTAGTGTTTGATAATGTAAACCATTGCCCATAATTTGTTTGAGCTGTGTGTAATTGTGAAGTTCAAGGTTTTCTCTCCAATTCCTGGTGTGCTTACACTCAGGAAATGTGGGAATTGTTGACATATTTATTCAAAAATTTTGCAATCATTTTGCTTGACATATTAATGAATCATCTTATCTTTTAAAGTGCAAATTTGATTTGAAATTAGCTTGGGCTTCTGCATCCAGAAAAAATATACTTTCAGAGGTCTCTTGAGCTTGTTATTTGATTTTTCTTTGATGACTTGTGAGTAATTCAGGTTTGTTATTCTTTGCTTAGTGACCAGGAGATTTTTCAACACCCGTTTGCTGCAGAATCTGCTATCAAGTTCCTTCAGTATTCTTTAAAGAAGCCTCAGGATGATGTGAAGCACCTCTTCACACCTCAGCAAATTAAGGATGAAAGACAGGCCATCGAGTCTGTGTTGGACAGCACGTCTGAAGACAGCGGTGAGATGACTCAGTTTAGGAGATGCATTCTCAATGCTGCTTCCCTCTGCATTCATTCTAAAGCTCATTCTTGTTCTTGGTCAAATTCCTTGGAGTTCTCCTAAGGGCAGAAAATCATTCTTTTTCCTTTCTGAATATTGTTCAATATAGTTAGTTAAATGAATGTGGCATCTTGTTTAAAATTTCATCATTCGCGCATCAAAGCAAAATTGGTTGCAGTCTTGGGTGATATACAGTGGTGGTCATAATACAGTGGGAGAAAGAAATGTTTGTGCTCATTAAATTTTTATTTCCTAATATTCAAGAGTATTAACTAAACAAAATTTTTATTCAGGAACTGTATTAGAACGCATACTTCTAATGTATGCAAATTAAAGTGAATCATACTAGATTTTGGAGAAATTAATGCCAGTTGTTCTCTATGGAGGGTAAAGAAAGTATTAGTTGAATAGAAATTTTGAATTTTGAGACTTCAGATTGTTGCAATAGGTACTGGGAAGTAGAATATTCCAGAGAGTTCCAATAATTTGATCGCTACCCATGGTCGGTCAACTTTGAAGTCAAAACCTGAACGTTTGGCACTTGCTAGTTACACAAAACGGTTCTAATCATTAATTGAAAGAGGGAAAGAACAGACTGATGAAAAAAAATGGTTCACAGGGTTTTGCTCTGTAAAAATAGAAAGAGTTGCGGAAAGATCGCGGGTAACCCGAATATTCTTTTTACTTCAATTTGTTCATTCATTACAAGGTGCATAAGTTGCAACACTGTTGAAAACCATAGAACAGGTGCTGTGAGGAAGATTTTTCCAAAATTATTGAGAAATATAAGACGCCAGATTCAAATATGCCGTAGGATGATTTGTGTTGTCAGGAATTAGTTCAACCAATTTAGGAATAAGTGATGAAAATTTTAAATGAACAGGAACATTCTTAAGTCACAGATCCAGAGAAAAACTCTGCTCATATTCAAACCACAGAGAGGGTGCAAGGTTGAAATTTGTTTGTAGGAACATTAGGATATAGAAAATTCGTATTGGGAAAGAGTGTTATGGGCAGACAGAACTAAAATTCAGTCTTCTGATCCTAATTATCAGAATCATATGTAGAAAGATGGCGATGCCTTCTTACTGAAGAACAATGTACCAACTCTCAAGTTTAGTGGTGATTGTGTCGTGGTTTAGGGCTCTTTTCTGCAAAAGGTATTGGTGAAACATCAGTAATGGATGGTAAAATTAATGTAGAAAAGTATGTAAAAATCGTACTTCTTGATTAGACTTTCCCAACACGCTAATGACTCCAGACATTCTACAAAATCTGCGAAGATGTGCTTTGCTGAAGACAACGTTGATATCTTGCAATGGCTTAGGCAGTACCGGATTTGAATCCAATCCAGAACTTGTGGCGATATTTTGAAACTCAAATTCCTATAAAGTGCACGCTCAAATGTTGAATTTGAAGACAATATACCAGCAGGACTGGAACAAAATGCCGTCAAATGTTTGTAAGTGTGTAATTCAGAGCAGCCAGCAAGAAGTGATTTGTTGCTGTTGAAGTTAAAGGCCATGCTACATAGTATTATATGACAATGTAGTGACTATACTTTAGTCATCCCTCAAATCTGGAGAGCTTTTCTAGCTCAGATACCGCTAAAATTGGATCCCGTCATTCCAAGTGTTCAGTAATCTTATGATGTACCAATGTCCTGTATCACCAATACGCACTGCAGGAGCAGCTATGTAAGGCCGCTACCTCACTTGCCCTAATGGAACTCACCAGTGGAGGTAGCTCCATCTGGGCCTTGCAACACTAAAACTTTATTCTTGAACTGTGCAAAACTTTTCCCCTCTATTAAAGGGAATGACCGAGATTAATTTCTGTAAAATCGAGTATAACTTAATTTTAGTTCTATTTTTAGAAGGACGGAATTGTACATAGTAAAGATATGTTTCTCAGGAAATACTCCTTAACTATGAAAAAATAAAAATTTTCATGTGAGGAATATTTTTTTCTCCCATCGCCTGAGAAACGAAAAGGGCAAAAACACTTAATGTTTTGTAACTCCAACATTATTAAATGAATATGTGGCAAATTTCAGGAAATGTAGATAGACTCAGTATCTATAAAGCTGTTTGTACAGGTTATAAAAATTTTCAAACAAGATTTAAATTTGACAGAAATTGGTGAATTGTTTCATGAATAAGAGTCAAGGAGCCCTGTGAAAATATCAATATGTTACAAAATTTTGAGAATTGTTTTAATATACAATAAAGATTCCTTATTTTCAATCACTTCACTGCATCATCAACTACATGGCATTAGTTACTTGCAAAACCTGCTAGTGATTCCCTCCTGTTCTTCGTGTACTAAATCTTACTAATGATCTTGATTTTCAGGATTTTTTCCATAGCCCTCTCCTGTGATCTTGCATGCATTTTTGAAAGGGTTCATGTCTGGAGTTTGAGCAGCCAGTTCTACAAAGTAATTCCTTTCTCTTCACTAAAAGTAATTTCTCTCCTTACCTATGGTAACGTGCATTGTCCTGCATGTGAACTTCGGTTTGTCACTGAAGTGAACTTTATCCCATTGTGCATAAGACCAAAGAACATGCTATGTCGCAAAATCAAGATGGGCTGTTTAGATTTTCTTTGAAATGAGAGGTTTACCCGCTGGCACGTGAGCGTGGAATCCTGCATTTTGTAACATGCGAGGAACTTTTACTTTAGATAATATTTCTCTTATCTCTTCGCTGAACTTACGAGAAGTTTATGACGCTGTTGAAAAACGGTTCATTTTAGTCATAATGACACTCAGAATTATATAGCACAAATTTGTGTGGAGGTCATCCGGTGATCCGTTTGGCATCTGGCGTTTTAGATGTTTTATACCTGGCAATCACACGATGAACAACACTTTCAGAGCTCCACACGATCCTAGCAATTTTTATAATTGATTTTTATTCCTTATGACTCTCTAAAATGATATCCATTTCTACAAGAGACAAAGATATACGTGTTAATGTCACCATTTGACTTGAAAATAGTTCCAATGATGCATGAATATCATTTATAACTCTGAAAAAGAGTCTTCAGTGTTTTATAAAGAAAGTTATGCAAGTTATATGAACAAAAAAGTTTTCTGATAGTTAAGCCTATGAGATAATTCACAAATGTATTTTCCAAATTGTTGTAAACTAAGTATTTAATTTACAGATATAGAATTTATGTATATTTCATAAAAAGTTTTCCCACAATTCATTTAATAATGTTTAAGTAATTACTATTTAGTGCTGTCACCAGTAAAACTGCATGAGAATTATTTCCAATACACTTGTATTGCCTGCAAAATCAAGTCAACACAGTAGAAGTACAATGTTGAAATGACAACATTTGTGCAATTTTCATTTCAAGCAATGTAACGTGGCAAATGACAATTGTAATGTTATACCAGGTGGCGGGTACTTAGTTGAAGAAAAAATTAATATAAGGTTTAAACCATTATAGTAAACACTCTATATTCAATAACCGTGTGATCAAAAATGCTTCATTAAAAAATTACAAGACTTGAAATTGGGGAAAAATTCAAATATCAAGATTGTCAGAGACATAAAACGTAAAAATTACAAAAGCGTTTTATTATAAACACAAGAAACAGCCTTAGTTATTATAATCCTAAGAAACATCTTATACTAGGTTATGTAGATGTTCAACATGACACCCATCTGTTGCGATGCAGGCGTTCTAATGCCGGTGCAATGAGTGCCGGATGCGATCTCTCGCCCATTGTTGCTCCATTACCATTGGGATTGCTCCAAAGGTATTACTTGCACTACTGTCAGTGCCTATGCAGCCAATGAAATGTTTGATGTAAACAAACAAAATTTTTTCTTTAATGTAATGGAACACTCAGAAAACCGGAAAAAATGTCCAGTTGTTGTATCTCTGTAACAAAGCATTTTTGACGGCACTATAATTGCATTGAGTAAAAGTGTTTACTTCAATGGACTTAAACTAACAATCTCTTAGTATAGTAATAATTTCTTTGTGGAAAAAGTGTTTTTGTGGTGATCTGCAATATATTCAATTCTCTTATATTCGTGATTGCACTTTTGATAATTGGTGCTCCTTGATGGTCTCAATACCTCAGCACCACCAATACTGGACCTTTCCCTGGATGTCTTAAGTTGTTAAGCGTAACATCTGCTTTCTTCCCTTGTTGGTGAGGCACAGACTTGTGATGTTTCACATGTATTTCTTGTTCAATATGTTTTTGAAGTCATACTTTTGTCTTTCACCATCGTAGTGAATTGATTTAAATCAATTTAGTGCTACTTGCACTAAATTTATCCTTAGTTGTGCTTTGACAATAATCTTTGTTTGGAAAAACTGAAGTGATCCCGTGTATGAGATGACAATATTAATGGTAATGAAAATTATCAGTGAGAAGGCTGAGTCAGTCTAGTGTGAGCTACATTGAAAGTGACTGATCATTTGTAGTTTTCTGTTGTGATCACATGGAAAAGTAATTTTTAAAGTACACAGCAATAACAATCATGATCTGTGACTTACTGCACTCCCACATCACCCAATCAATTGAATCGTGCTGTATTTCTTGCTTGCATTTCTATTTACTGAACACTTTACCAACCTTGTGATGAGATGCTATTCATCTTCTATTGTGTTTGTAATTATGCCAGCAGATTGGTGTGCACTTTCTGATAGTTCTTGGAACTCTCCATGTTTATTCCTTGCTTTATCAAATGACCTAAACAAAGTTTTCTTTGAAATGCTTCCTATCTCGTATTTGTTTTTGATGCTCTCAAGGATTTTAAAGTTACCAAGCAGCCTATAGTACTGAAATTTTCCAAATTAATTGTGAACATTTTTGTAGATGTTGACAGCACTAAAGAGCTGAGCAGTTTAAGAGAAGACGAGGAGGAAGAAGAAGAAGATCAGAAGAAAGACGTATCAAACGATGTTCCCTGCCAGCTCTCAGTGGATGAACGAGACAATGTCGCTATTTTGCCAGCTCGTCCTGAGGAGCCTGTCACAGTGAGTAAATCATGATTTTCATATTGAGTTGGACGTCCTATAACATAGGTAACGTAAGAAAAACGCTCGGTGGAAAATTCAGTGAGAAGAAAGAAGGGCATAGAGTGAACAAGGTTAAAACAGTTAGGTGTTCCGCTACCCTTGGTTGGTGACTTGTAGTTCCTTCTGGGGGATACAACTATTGTATTTATAGGAATAGAACTTCCATGGGAAAAATGTGTGAGGGCCTTAGCTGAGAGTTGGGTAGGCCTTTTTTTGTTGAAATACAATGGCTTTTATTTTGCTAAGGACCACCTTTTTTCTCGGTTCACTGCTGTTCTGTTTTTCAGCACCTACTCCTTTCTTCTTTAACTTTTGTCTTGTTTCATGAACTTCTTTCTAAACTTACTGTTTCTATGCACCTTGAGCATAGATTCCGCGTTCCCTTATCTCCATCCTAATTTGTACCTTCCTCCTTCCTGTCTTTGGATCATCTTTGTTGATAGGGAGGCTTAAACTAATGTCTAATCTGGTCTAATCTGCCATTTAAATAGGTCATCAGCATTAAATTTTGTTGCTTCTGAAGAAAGTTGTCCATGTTGATTTTAACTTTGAATAATTTAGTGTTTTTCTTTTAATGGGCTTTACAGATTAAATGTTCGAAATATTAGCATTTTGGAAACGCAATAGGAGAGGATGGTGGATGAGTTAAGAAATAGCCTAAGAAACATATGGCCGGACATTGCCTTGTTGAAGCACTATCCCCTTCCTCTATAATTCCACCCTCAATTGCTTGATTTTGTGATCCAATTTTGAAGGCTGGCGACAGTTCACTCAGGAAATAATGTTTTAGTGGAAGAAACTTGCAATGATATCTGAATCCCATCGAACACAATCCATATGTTTTGTAAGATAACATTCTTTGAAGGAATGCGGTCTTCGGATCTTTACGTAAGCTAAGAGTTCTTATTTACGAGTTCTCAGATCTTTAGTGCTCTACATTCTCATGAACCATTTTTGTTCTGAAGAAAAAAGATAGCCATTTGATCTTTGAATTTTTCTCTATAAGTTTTAATTATAAACATGTGTTTGAAATAAAAATTAGGAATCGCATTACTTAGAAATTGCATTCCCTTCAGGGGATAAAACTATTGTATCTTTTTGGAATTAACGCCCTTAAGGGGAAATTGCGAGGTCCCAAGGGAAGGTCAGGTACGTTTTTCTTTTGTTGAAATAACATTGTTTTTTAATTTTGTTATAGACCATCTTTTGTGTTCACTACTGGCCTTTTTTTACTTCTACATTCTTCTCTGACTTGTGTCTCATTTCGGAAACTTCTTTCCTAACTGACTTGTGTCTCATTTCGTAAACTTCTTTCCTAACTGACTGTTTCTCATTTAAAATTTATCTTGTTTAATGTGTGGAATAGCATAGAACTTTATGATTAATTAATATTTTAAGTGGAATTGGGTAATGAAGTTCAGAAGTGGGGGATTTTGTTCGCACATACTTGAGGCTCAGTGCTCATTCTATTGATTGCGAGGGAGAGCGCGCACTCACTCGCTGGGTGTGGCGCTGGCGGCCCAAGCAGCGCCTCGATGACGGTCTGCCCCACAGATGCGCCGCGACCCCAGCAAGTTGGGCGACAAGTCTGCGGAGGTGGACGACGAGCGCGTCATGGAGGAGCTGCAGGCCCTCGTGTCGCCTCGGGACCCTGAGCAGCTGTACCAGCGCGAGCAGCAGCTGGGATCTGGGTCAGTTGTTGAAACCTTCATTATTCCAGCTCCTTCCGATTGCATTTACAAAGCAAATAGGCGTGGCTGCACTTTTTCTGTGGAACTTGATTTGCCTCTCAATATTCGGAAAAATGAATCTATTGCATGTGATAAAGTTTGCATGTTATCTTGAAGGCTTGAGGTTCATCGAACTCGCTGGTCAGTCAGCCCGTGTAGTACTCGAATTGCGGGATTCTAGCCTCATTTTCATTGTTTTTATTGACAAAGCTCACCAGAACGTCGTGGTGTTGGGTGTTCTTAATATCGTGCTGTTGGAACGTCCACTTGCAATTTTTAACAGAAAGCTTTGTATTCGAGATAAGTTTTTTCTGCCAAGTGTCTCTAAGTGTGACAGCACAAGGCACCATCTGTCATTTGTTCAATGACAATGACGGCATTCCTTGAGATGTGCAGGAGTGTCATACAAGATAGAGAAATCCTAAACTGTTAGGCTACCATCTTTGTGCTTAGTTAGTACGGTATTTTTAGGTTCTTGGATTGCCCTTCCCGTCCTCCAAACACAAGCATCAGCAACTCCAAATGATTGTTTCATCAAATTGAACAACTGTCTTCTAAAACTTTGCTTTTTGCAATGCTTCAATTAATAACAATGATTTCTCACTGACGAGAATTTTAACAGGCCTAAACTGTTGATATTGTTCCCGTGTAGTTCTATTTTGATTGGCCTGTCACTTAGTTTTCCCCCAGAGACTTCAGTATCATTTTTAACTCTTTTTGATGAATCATTGGCTGAGGCTCAGCCTTTCTCAGCATATTTCGAATCGCACAAAAGCTGATTTTCGTTAGTGTATCTGATCTTGGCAAGTTGGTTGTGCTGTGTTCTTAAACTCAGGAATAATGGACCTGCGATAGGATATGGGGATTTTAATTAGGCAACATTCTCTCTGCCGGAAATTTCTTCCAAATAAAGTTTAATGATATCCTTCTCGGAAGATTCTGGAACCGATTTCCTTCTCGGAAGATTGGTGGAAAATTTTTACAAATTTCTGCAATGAAAATTGTGTAACTATGCTAAGTTTTGTGAGCTGATTTCAAATATAACATTTATTTTTGTGTCTCGATCTCCCTTTTGGGAAAATTATACAGCGCTTAATTATCGTACTTCATTGACATTTGTTCTAAAAATTACTTATAAATAAGAGTTGGCTAAACGAAAAACAAATGAGCAAACTGTTCACATTTTGTAATCTTTAACAACCGCTTCACGATCATAAATTTGATAAATTCAACAATATGGTAACTAAACACGCTAACAAAAATTTACATTACATTTTCAAAATTACATGAATGAAATGGGGTGCCCGTGTCTTATCTTGATGACCAAGGAGGAATCGAAAGTATGCACAGTACCTTGCTTTCACTAGTGTGGAAATTTTCTTCTTCCTTTTCTCAGTGACATACTGTCCACATGTGAAGCGAAAGTTGTTTGCAGCGTACCTGCACTGTCGGGGCATCTTGATCTCGTGTCAGACCTCACATACCATATAATTGGAGTACCTACAATTATCCTGGAACACTATACGCTCTTTCTTTGTCCCTCATACCTCATGCACGTTTCTCTAGAAAATTTCTCGAACACCAAGAAGGAGGCACATAAGCTATTGCTTCATTTCAAATCTATGCAAAGCTCTGGTTCTGGTTGCATTTATTACTAATCAGAAATTATTTTAGTGAAGAGCAGTGTAATTTACCAATGTTTCGGAAACTTATGTTAGCATATTAGCAGTTTCATTAACGTCCAATATTTGTGCAGATACTTTTATCCCTCCTCCCTGTCCGTACTACTGATTGTGTACACGAACTCTGCTATTTTTAAGTGGTTTTTATTTTGTTACAACTCCGAAATTCTAAGCTCACAATCACTCTAGTAACCGTCAATCACATGATGGTGCCTTTAGCGATAACGGCTAAGCTTAGTTCAGCATGACTGCGTGAGCAGGGAATTCCTTAATTTTCGAATTTAATTTCATTCTTTTGTAGCATTGATGATACTTTATGTTTTACAGAACACATGATTTAACTGGTCTTAAGGACTTTCTTTATTAAGTTTTAGAGTAAAATGACTAACTTGTGGTGTCGTACTATCGACACAACTTGATGTATTTTCAGTGGTAGCTTCAAACTACCAATGTAGGAGCTACAGTATCAGAAGCCGTAAACTTCTACGGAGCAAGGGAAAGTAAAAGTACAGCAAGGCTCCTAATAATGTACTGATTCCGTCGGTGACAGACTTTCCTTAAAACTAGCGATGCCCGGAAGTCAAACAAGGACTTTCCGGAGCTCATAAAGTTTGTAAAGGCAAGACACCATAAAGGACTTCCGTCGGTCAGAGTTCCGACCGTTTATGGCTCTTCCGGCTCCAAGACCCAGCGAGAGAAAGACAACGGGCTGTGCTCACTTCACACGGCACATCCCGAGATATAACATAACTCTACCAGCATTTTCTTTGTTTTTAAATTTTAAATTTGTAATTTATATTCCACCTCTTAACCCTCAACCGCCTAATTTTTCTACTCATATTGCCGGTATTATAACCACCGTTATTAGACGTGGCTCTAGCATCAGGTTGTCTCCAACATCACATTAGAGACGAACTGCAACTCTGCAGTGAACTTCAAAAAAATACATAAGAGCATCTACTTGACGAGAAATAAAATATACGAGCAGTTTTATTGAGTGTACCCTGTGGGGAAAATGAGGCGGTAGAGGGTTAATAATACTCATGTTGAACTGCCCTTTATGTTTCAATTTTCAAGGTTGTTTCGGAGTGAGTTAGAGCAGAGCTTGACGGGCTTGGCGTCATGAAGATTGACGTGTCAATGCTAGTTCACAGCTCTGTTGGAACATTTGTCATGTTCCAAGCATAAAATGAGCCTAGCATAAATAGTTTTTTCTCAATTGCAAGCTGAAATCAGAGCATATTGCCATTTCCGTAGTGCATAACGAGAGTTGGGCCTCGACTTTGTAGCTTCTTTTCTAATTCCTCAGAGTTTCACTGCGTTATCCTAGTTCTATTTCATTGGCCATTTTCAATTTAGTGTATTATTTATAGTGTGTACGAGGGAAAGTTTTTATAGAAAAGTATATTGTTCATTTGACATAAAGTAATTTATTTAACCCTGTGAAAATTTTAGAAAATCAATTCTAAATATATTCTCGTGAATAAGTAAGATGTGATTCATTGCTCGTTTTTTATGCTTTCAGTGCTTCAGGCACAGTCTTCATTGCCAGGGAGCTGTGCACAAACGCCACTGTAGCCATAAAGGACATCGACTTGGAGAAGCAGCCGAAGAAAGCGCTCATCCTGACGGAGATCAAAGTGATGCGCTCTCTGCGGCATCCAAATTTGGTCAACTTCCTCGATGTTTATCTACGCGAGACACACCTCTGGGTGAGCTGCGGCTCTTACTTTGTGGGCCTCATTCACGTGGCTCGACAGTGTGCGTCTTTTTCTTGTGGCGCGCACCTGTTGCTCACAAGTTTACCTTCTTGAGCTGTATAGGAATTCAGGAGACTTTTTCCAACCTTCATGGACTAGAGAATTTATGGTAAGGTTCAAACGTAAAATTGTTTTTGCTCACAGTTGAAATGTAACTTATTTCTCAAGTTTAGAAGAGTAACTGTTGCGTAATTCAGACTTGGTGTCAACCGATACCCATTATCAAAGGCCGATACCGATACCCATTATCAAAGGCCGATACCGATACCCATATACTTGAAAATACCGATACTTTGACCGATAGTACCACCGATTCCGATACTTTACAATCATATTAAAATAAAACCATTATAAGCCCTACATGGGTGCTATAATAAAATTATTCAATAAATAACAATATTGACAAAAAGTTTTTCATTATGAATTATAAAACTGCTCATGCTCTGTTAACTATATTGTTAAAAAAAACGAGATGAAATCCATTCGATAGATAAATGTTTCTAACCGTATTGCAACGTAATGTAGACTAGCTGTAATAGCAACTAGTTNGTCAACAAATAGATGCTAGAAAGCAATTGAAAAGGACTCAATTTAATATAATGGTAAAATCGCCCCGTAAAACTCAAGATTTTGTATTTTAATGCTATTTTTCCTAGGTGATAGATTCGTACTGTAATGCTAAGTTGGCAACACTGCAGTCCAGTGCCATAGTTTGATTCGTTTCCCTCACAAAGTTTTTCGGTTGCGTCATCTTTCCGCTCTACTGTCGTGTGATACCGTAATTAGCATTTATGAGCAAATAAGTATTCACTGTTTAGCAATTTTTATTTGCCAACTGAGGTTATTATCAGACTAAATTTAACTGTAAATGATATTTTTCCCCATTTTCAGGCGTAAACTAGAAATATAATGTAGCATTTAGTCTCAGAAATAGCAGCATGAACGCAAGCAGTATATGTATTTACTAACACACACAGTGTGCAGAAGCAAACACGGCTCTTTTGGGTTTGGCGGGCCCATCGAATTTTTATGTTTTTTTGCCAAAGTATGTATTTTGGTGTGAAAGACACGAGAATGATAACCATTTTGTGGAGAAATTATATATTAAGCTCATTTCCATTAATATTTTATGAAAAAACTGCGGTTTCTCGGTACGTTTTTGCCATGCAAACTCACACAGACTGGAATATATCATTTGTTGGTGAGTGCGTCCCTGACGCTTTTTTCATTTTTAGACTATACCATACACTCTCAATCATTTGAGTGGGTGCACCTGTTGCAGGGTCCACCAAGTTTTCACCATGATTGACAGTGAGGTGTTTGAAATTATACCCTTGGTTAGTTTAGGTTAGGAACACTTAATGAATAATTTGTCCACAAAATGATTATCATTTTCGTGTTTTTCACACCAAAATACATACTTTGGCGAAAAGGAAACATTAAAATTCGATAGGCCCCGAAACCGAAAAGATCCGCAAACACGCAACCAACTATAAGACTGTTCGTGAATTTTTCAAACGTCTTAAAATAGAAGAAAAATGCTAGATTCGTAATGTAAGGCGATTTACAAGCTAAATTAAAATAGAATTTACAGCTACTTCTTGATTAAATTTACAAAAACTTTAAAATGCACCTTCAACTTTATTTAATTGGTATGATTTTGTTAGCCTGTCATATACTTCGAGAAATGGAAATTGGGTCAAACTATGTAGGTTTTAGTAGTAAAAGTACAATAATTTTATGTCGCTACTGGGTTTAACTATTGATGGATCATAGCTCTCACTTACTGACCGTACGTGACTCATCGGGAATTCTAAGTTTTAAATTCAGTTAGCTGGCCTGATTAAACGCTGCAATTCAACAGTTAACTAACTAATTTACTAGGTATGAATAGGCTCTTTATTTGATTATACTTTTACTTTCATGATATATGACTTTTAGTTTTATGATAAAATACGTATTATAGGAAAGTATCGGTAAAGTATCGGCTGGATTTTGCCGATACCGATACCAGAAAAATGACCGATACTTGCCGATACCGATACATCGGTACATCATTAGTGTCAGTGAAGTGCATGGTGAGGCTACAGGCAGCTGGTGCGTGCAGGTGGTGATGGAGCTGCTGGACGGAGGGCCCCTCACGGACGTGGTCACCGAGACCATCATGAAGGAAGGCCAGATTGCCGCAGTCTGTCAAAAAACTTTGGAGGGCATTCATTATTTACACTCGAATGTAAGTTCCTCAAAATTCGCTTTAGGACCTAGTGACTGGAAATTCTTCTGTTATGTCTAACATTTGAAAATGAATTCATTGTTTTGGCGTTATGTACATCAGTTATGCACTAATCTGACCATAAGAATTATTTCTTTTGAACATCAAGTAAAGGGTAGTCGTTTAAACTTTCTGTCTAATGAAATAACTCGAGCTTTTGTACCTTCTCTCGTGTGGGAATCAGAAAGTCATCCACCGAGACATCAAGTCAGACAACGTCTTACTAGGGAAGGACGGCAGCGTTAAGGTCACTGACTTCGGCTTCTGTGCAAATGTAATGGAGAATGAAAAGCGCCACACCATGGTGGGCACACCCTACTGGATGGCTCCTGAGGTGAGCTTTGCTCCTCTTCTCTAAGCTGATCAACTGGTAATTTCTTGAAGCCGTCGTCCCTCTGCATCTGCACCAATTTCCTGTTTTTGTCTCCCACTGACTTGGACTGATATTCCTCAAACCCTTCTCTTTAAGTCACTACAAATATGGAAAGATGCATGAAGTGCTCATCTGCTGAAATTATAAAAATCAAGCTCAACCAAATTGGGCATAGGAGATATGGAGAGGTGGGCTGCTGGAGGCATAACATTGTTCAGCTTCCTAATCTTGACCCCTCAGAAGATACAACTATTGTATCTATGGGAATTAGCGCTCCCAGGAGGATTATGTGAGGTCCCGAGCTAAAGGATTGGGCCTTCTTTTTGTTGAAAAAGAATATATTTATTGTTTTGTTACGAACAATCTTTTTTCGGTTCACTGCTGTCCCTTTTTTCAGTACGTATTATTTTCTTCTTCAACTTTTATCTGGTTTCATGAACTTTTTTCTCAACTTACTGCAGGGTGTCTACTAGGTAGTAAAGTAGTAAAATTTGCCTCAGGGTAGTAAAAATTTGTGAAGTGGATTAATTCTCTGAAAATTTAAAGTAATGTTACATATGTATATAGAGTATAAAGATTTTATTTTAAATATATTTTTTCCATAATCAGAAATTTGCCTTGGTTTATTGGAAATATTCCTGTAAAGCGGGGTGTAATTTTAGGATTGGAGAACACAAAATAGAAAAAAGTTCCAAAATTTTTGTGAACAACAGTAAAAAGAATTCACTTTTTCTTCTCATTCAGTTTGATCTGAAAGTTATCAAGTTGTTTTATGATGGAAGGTTCATTTGAGCCATTTTATTATTAACAAATTATTGATAGAAAACAATAAAAAACGGATTTCGCTTTGATGCGGTAATCGAGGTTTCATAAATCGTATAAACATAAATTTAAAAAATGTAAAACCAGTGACGATGCATTGTTGAAAACACTTCTATTAGTGCGCACTTACATTGAAATACAAGCTTAGGAACTTGCGATATCAGGGATCTATATGGGAAATAAAATTAGGATTTAAAAATTGTGCATTTATGACCATGAGGTGTGGATACTTGACATCTTTTTTTCTTACGTATCAAATATTCATAAAAACGATCTCGGGAAAAATGAAATTGCCTAGCTACATATTTTCTCGTGGAAGTGTTTCAAGTGGCTTTGATTGAAATATGTTTGTCAAGTAAAATAATTTACATTTTATTGCGAATTACAATTCTTTTAATGTAAAACATCTTGTGAACTTTTTTAAATTTTATGAATAAACTTTAAATAATTAGCCAAAATTTTCGAATAGGTAGTTGTACTTATCACTAAATAACTATTACATTTTATTGGATTTCATCTTTAGTGGATGCAGTT
>JACJUY010002529.1:47385-64510 GCA_014220935.1 Platorchestia sp. MABIK | reverse complement strand
GTAAGTCTTGAATAAAAAAAACATCGGCATCTACGGATGCTTTATTTCCAATTCAAGCCTGGTACATATCACCTTGTACATTGGTTTTTCAAATGCCTTATAACTAACACCAGGACGCCATGACGCTTTCCTCCGGTCAAGACCGGTACCCATTTCAGACACCGGGGTAGAGTGGGGTATTGTGCTTAGAATTTTTTCTCCTATACCCAACGAAGAAAATCGCAACGGAGAAAATCAAACTTATTACATTTCGATTCCTCCTAATGAATAATGTTCAAGTCAAAGTCATACATTTGGCTGGTAAAATCTTGATTATCATAAACTTGTTGTAACCTTCCAATTCTTTTTCAAAGACAAATATTCTCACACACCAAGTTGTTGCGGCAGGATAGAAACATTGCAATGACGTCAAAGGAACTTCTCCGCAGTTCATTTACATCTAGAAAGTGTTTTTTTTACCTGAGCTTGATTGTGAGCAGTATTATCTTCCTTTGAAAAGACTGGAGTTTATTCTGTCCACTTCGATGTGGAGAAACAACGATTTACTGTAACTGTAAATGTTTTTTTTTTGTGAAAAAAATTATCTCTTCGTAAAGCTGAAAGTTTTCTCTTTCCAATCACGTTAATTTATGTCCAAATACTGGAAGAATTATGCTGTGAATTTATTTTTCAATACAATGTGTAATCATTTGAACGAGAGTTAAGTTCCTTTAAAGTTCCTTTTGGCAGTCATGGCGATTCAGTTACCTCTAGGATACAATAATTGTATCCCTCATGGGATACAATTATTGTATCTATGAGAATTAGTGCTTCCAGGGGGAAGATGTGAGGGCCCGAGCTGAGAGTTAGGTAGGCCTTCTTTTTGTTGAAATAAAATATTTTTTGCTATGTTAAGGACAATCTTTTTCGGTTCACTGCTGTCCTGTTTTTCAGCACCTACTTTCTTCTTCACCTTATTCCTTGTTTCATGAACCAACTTACTGTTTCTATGCCTCTTCTGCATAGATTCAGCATTCCCTAATATCAATACTAAATGGTGCCTTCCTCCTTCCTCTCTTCGATGCGCTCTTTTTTGTAGCGGTTAGGGAGGCTTAAACTAACCTATAATCTAATCTACCTAAAGGATGTCGTCATAAGAGCATGGTGATGCTTCATCTAATCTAAGTTCATTCTTCTACTATACATAGCAAAGTTACATAAAATTTTCGTGATTTGTTCCGTAATATGACATGTTAATAACCTATTTGGTGTCATTATTGATCGCAATTAGGGTGCCGATTTAGATTTTGAGGTATGAAAGAAATAGCTCACAAACTCATATTTGTTAAGCGCCAAAGTGTTTGGTCATAATAAAATTCCCTGATATTCTACCCTGCTATTAAGAGATCTGTCCATCTACTAGTTTCCAGTCAGTTAATTTTTTTCTTATGATGAACTGTTGTCCTCATAATTGAAAGATGTTAAGACAAGGTCTTTGCCAAATATTCGTTGGAGTTCATTTAGGACGGGGTACCTTGGGAATTTAGGTAACTTTTTTGCAGTAATACTTTGGCTGCTCCGTTTAGTATTAAGAAACTTGGAGCTTTTTTGTACCTTTGGCATTGCGTATAGTACTGACTCAAATTACTCATTATAGGCCGATTACTTACATCTGGACATTTGGACAACATTCATTATTTAAAGAATATGTAGTAAATTTTTGCTGTTGAAGGTAGTAAAAAGTAGTAAAATTTGGAAATTAAATATCAGTAGACACCCTGTACTGTTATTATGTACCTTGTGCGTAGATTCCGCATTTACTCAACTCCATAG
Source organism: Platorchestia sp. MABIK (assembly GCA_014220935.1). Lineage (NCBI taxonomy): Eukaryota > Metazoa > Arthropoda > Malacostraca > Amphipoda > Talitridae > Platorchestia > Platorchestia sp. MABIK. The sequence goes on along the minus strand of JACJUY010002529.1, from coordinate 62,698 downwards.
TAAATGGTGCCTTCTACCTTCCTTTCTTTGAACATCCCCTCAGGGAGATACAATTATTGTATCTATGGGAATTAGCGCTCCCAGGGGGAAAATGTGAGGGCCCGAGCTGAGAGTTAAGTAGGCCTTCTTTTTGTTGAAATAAAAGGTTTTTATTGCCTCAAGGACTATCTTTTGTTCGGTTCACTGCTGTCTTTGATTTCGTTTCATGCTCTTCTTTCTCAACTTTCTGTTTCTATTCCCTTTCTGCATAGAGTTCGCGTTCCCTTAACTCCATACTAAAAGGTGTCTTCCTTCTTCCTCTCTTTGGATTGCATTTGTTGCGGGTAGGGAGGCTTAAACTAACAATCTAATAATCTAATTTTTTTGAACATCTTTGTTGTTACAAGGGAGGCTAAAACTTTCTTATAATTAATCAATTCCTAAGCTTGAATTGGGTCGATGATCTGATAGAGAAATTTATGTATCACAGAATTCAGTTGAGCTTGACATGCGAGGCACGTGTCTGCAGTAACAGCCCCCAAAGTTGTATGGATTATAAATGGCTACGAGGAAGGTAAATTATGCCTACTGAATACTGAAACACAGGCCCGCATTCATTTCCGAGTGAAACATGTTACTGTGTGAGAAATCTTTGAATAGAACGTACTCACATGGAAAATATATGCATTACGACCAAAGCGTATCTTAAAAGCCATTCTCATTGGTACATTTTGGCTTACGCACTTAAGTGTTCGCATGAGTTAATTTGAATATTAGATGGGCTACCTCAATGATCGACTGCCATGGGGTTGGCTTGAAAATTTAAAACAAATGAGGCTCTTGTTCCCTTGAGACAAATGCTCAGATACTGATGAACAGATACACGGCTAAACACATATGGCTAAGCCGCACATCTTCGAGAATATATGAAACACTTCGCCAAAATGGCCCAAGTTTTAGGGCCTATGAGTCACATTTGACATTAATGTGTATGGTAGTTCGCGTGAACAGGGTGTATGGGGCGGTAGTTTGCGTGAACAATCTCTCGACCTGAGATGCTCTGTTGTTTGTGAGTTTGAGATGAGTCAGTCTCGAACTGAGATGCTGTTTATCTGACAAACCTGTGGAAAGGAATTATATATACGTGGCTAAATATACCCACACCAAATCATCACTGTTCACCACATTGATGGCTAAAATGTTTCACTGCTAGAATCAGTTATCTAATTATTAGCTTCTGCTAAGCAATAAATCAGATAAATTTAATACTGTTATCATTAGAAACTCATTGTGATGTTACTTCTTGAGTACAAAGCTCCCAATACCTTTTTTGAGATAGATGTCCGAATGTCATGAAGCGAGAAATGTTGGTTTTCAAAATGCTCAAAAACTTGTAAAATCAATCGATATACTTCAATATTTGTTTCAGGGAATATTTATACTATCTACTTTCAGGCATATAGTAAGCTGCAGACAAAGATAAATATTGATGGATGAATTGCTCCATGAAAAATACCATTTGCGAATTGAGAGGCACCGGATATTCACCTACGGAAATTATAAAGAGCACTGGCTACTCCGAGTGAATAGTTTACAGAATTAGTCAAATTTGATGCAGATGGTAAAGTTGAACAAAGTCCTCACTGAGCACCAAATGTGTGAAAGAGGACTCCAAGCTTTTTGGCGGGCTTGGAAAGGTCGATGAGTGCGGGTCCCATCTGAGTCAATGACCAAACTTCCCAAAATGCGAGATGTGATCCGTGGAACAATCAGTCACGTAGTTGGTATTGATCGTGGAATGAAATCCTTTATTAGAAGACTCCGTAATGGCCTAGCTGCTCGTTCAAAAGAAATCAGAGCTGGTGGAAGACAAAGGCTTTTTGTTATCTAGAAGTGTCCGCGTTTTTGTGGGGAAAAAAAAATTGTCGTGGATGAAGTAGCTAATCACCAGAATGATAGAATCATTGCCAACTACTCTTCACGAGTGCCACAGGTGATGCAGAGCGAAAATCCTGCCTCAGTTTTGATTTTTGGAGCCATCGCAAGTGATGGACAAGCGATGCCACCCCATTTCTTTGAAACATCAACGTTAAGATCAACGCGGGAGAGTATGTATTTGACTGACGTTCTGCTGCCTTGGATTCACAGAAAACTATGATGCTAACAAAGTTATCTTCGTTCAAGACTGCACCGGCACATGCGGCTGGAAAGGTCCAAGACATCATGAACGAGACTCTTCCATTTGGCTTTTCAATTCTCCAGATCTTAATCCCTGCGACTACTGGTTATGGAGCGTCGTTGAAAAAGTTTTTAGTGCTATTTTTCAAGGGATGTACAATTTTCATGTGAAATAGCTAAGTTATGAAAGGGCAAAAATTAAGTTCAACGAGCATTTAAGTTTTACTACGGAAAGAGATTCGGTCACGTGGTTAACAGTCGTAACGAACACAGAAACAGGGAACAGGACGAGCTGTAAGAACCATTGGCAGTTCAATACCAGGTCCGATGTCCTGCCAGGGCTTCGTCCATCCTGCAAAGGTATGAAAACGCGAACTGTTAACGTAGTTTCCAAAGATCAACTAAAACGCATTTGAAATAGTTTCAACACCAAAGTATTCAAGTTTAGAAGTTTACAAGTTCTAAACGTTTCACCACCAAAGTTTTCAAGTTTAGAAGTTTATAGGCATAAAAACACCAAGGAAAGTTTATGGGGGTAATGGGTATTACATCAAAGTAAGTTTATGCTTAACACCAAAGTAAGTTTATAGGCTTAACACTAAAGTAAGTTTATAGGCTTAACACTAAAGTAAGTTTATGGGCTTAACACCGAAGTAAGTTTATGGGCTTAACACCGAAGTAAGTTTATAGGCTTAAAACCAAAGTAAGTTTATAGGCTTAACACCAAAGTAAGTTTATAGGCTTAAAACCAAAGTAAGTTTATAGGCTTAACACCAAAGTAAGTTTATAGGCTTGACACCAAAGTAAGTTTATAGGCTTTAACACCAAAGTAAGTTTATAAGCATTAACACCAAGGTCAGTTTATAGTTGTAGTTTATCAAGCGGATGTTCAATTATTCATGGGAAGCAGTCACCAAAAAGTTCACACCGTCCCCGAACAGCCCATTTGCAACGATGCACTAGACCAACCTCCGAGCGACGTCTGAGTGTTGCTGTCCGCTCCGTGATCCCGGCTGCCGGTCCGTCCGTCCTTCCAGCGAAGTATTTATTGAAACATTTTCATTGAAGATGAATTTACGGTGTTGAAGATGGTAGCAGAATTAACACTTTCGTCGCTTCGGCTCCACCAGGCCCGCGTAGACACAGTTGAGATCCTGCTGAAGTTCGGTCGAGACGAAGGGGCAATTTTGCCGTTCCAAAAATATACCCGGCACATGCGGATACAACCAAAGTCCAGCGGTCCAGCGAAGAAGCGTCGATCATTTAATCGGTAGTGTCGATTCCGGGATAGGCAGAGATGATGGTTTCTCTGCCGGATCTGATAAAGAACTGCGGGAATAGAAGGAGCTTCCACAGAAGTTAGTAGCAGAAAGGGAGAGTTGGTACTAGTACGGTACAACTGTGATTATCAGAGGAGCAGTGTGAAAGGAGTGACTGTATTTACGAAATATTAGCAGAATGCTTATCCCAAATGGTTTTATTATAATTCCTTCCAATTACAGTTAATTTAATTAATTTATTGAATTCAATTTTATAAATTAGTGAAGCTACTGCTTAAACAGTTTTTCCTTAAAGCTACCTTAATTCTAGTACTTGGGGCTATAATGCAGTTATTCTGCACAAGGGAATGCTAACTTTCTAAAAGCAGCAATTTAAAAAAAATTCCGGAATCTCGAGAAAGGGGTAAAGAGAAGATGTTCTTAGTTTCGTTGCAGGATCACGAGAATTATAAAAGAATGAGAAATGTACATTGAAAAAAAAATGTCGAATTGGATGTAAGAAATACATTAAAACATTGAAAATTGTCTTATGTATCAATGCCCTTATACAATGCCCTCGTATGGGTGTCAAGTAATTTTGAGCTAAGCCAAAAAAAGTCTCAATTTATCGTGATGGCCCTGAAGAGTGTGGTAGACACCTCAAGTCATACTTCGATTTTGCCGAAGTGCCAAACAGGCTACATTAATTTTTCAGGCTTCACTGACTGTAACACTAGTACTCGAAATGCCCTGAACGTAATCAACTTTCTGGATTGTGTTCTGAGGTCTATCTGAACGCTAAGGTGACGAGAGGTATGAGTTACTTTGGTTCTAAACATCTGAGTCGCTAACTCGACTTACTTTCAGACTTGAGCTGATATATAAATATTTACTCCGAAATTCCAGCATTTCAAACAGCAGCGAGTCACACGTGAGTGCATTGGAAGCTCTGTGCACTCTGTTGACTGAAATTGACAAGGCTTATGGTCAGCACTGGAGCAGCTACCAGCAGCTGCTTAGGTGTGTCGATTAGCTTACAGTGTGCCGTGAGCTAATCGTGTATACAAGATTAAATGTCTATTGGTAACTGCACAGATTTTAAGTCTAGAATCACATTAGCTACAAAAACGGCTAATGTATCAGAAATCTTGAACTAGGCAAAGAAATAGAACGCTGATCGGGCTTTTCGTTCATAACGGACACGGTTGCTTTTGGATATGTAGCCAGAGGGCAAAGCTTGAAATCCTTGCGTCAATTTCAACAAGATACTTTGTGGCGATAACACTGCTTTGTATTACAACCTGTAGTGCACTACACCTTTCGGCAAGGTGTTTAATTTTTAATGTTTGAAAATGTATTCATGTTGTAGGTGATATTTTCACTTCACACGTCTGTTATATCTACATTTTTCTTCAAGGTGTGTAATGGTATTTTTGTCTGTTGTCAAACTAGATGAAAAAACAATCATGGAAGTCCAGTTTTGTAATTGTCAAAGATTTGTTCTATGGCTTCAGAAATTTAGTTTTCCAGATATTCTTGAATGTTGCAATATATTTTGTTGTGAAGCTTTCATTTAAGCTTAAATGAGCTTTGAATATGCTGTGCTGATTTTGACGACTAGAATATGGTTTTGGTTTTATGAGCTCTGGATTGTTATAGTACATTAAAATTGTAAGCTTGGGAACTGTGTAATTACTACATCTGTAGATCTGTATTATCTACCGTTCGGCATAGATTTCGTGTATTTTGTTAAAAGAGCATTCATTCGTTGTGTATATTTGTACGGATTTCTTTGAATTTATATCTTATGTATTATTCATTTGAAATCAGTAAACTTCTCAGTTTTCTTACCAAATTCCTGTATAAAAGCTTCGTGGCAAAGATTCTGGGCCATGATACCAACTTCCAGGGAATGCAACTGCAGTTTCTATGGGAATTAGCTCTTCCATGAAAAAGAAGTGAGGTCCCAACTGACCGTTTAGTAGGCTTTCTTTTTCTTGAAATAGAATATGCTTTTTGTTTTGTCAAGGAGCATCATTTCGGTTCACTGCTGGTAAGTTTTTCAGTACCTACTCCTTTTACTTCACTTTTATCGTGTTTCATCAGTTTATTTCCTAGCATGTTATTTCCATGCGCCATAGATCTTCTGTGCAAACACACTTAGTACATAGACTTTTCGTTTCCCTAACATAGTGAATGGTGTTTTCCTTCTTGGCATCTAAACATTTGCTGTTGATAGGGAAGCTTAAATTGGTCACTCTAATCTACTCTATGATAAACAGGATTAAAGTAATTTAAAATCTTTCACGTTGCCTTTTCTCAATGCCAAACTTGTTCAGTTTTGGATTTTCTACAGATTGGAGCATAAGAAACTGACATTTTTAATTTGCTAATAAAAGGAAAACTACATGAACGCTAGGAAGTTTACACTTTTATTTGAAAGAATAACATTTTTATGGTTTATCAACAAAAGAGAAAGTACGACATTGTTGGGAGAGTGCTTTTCAAATCATTTGATTTCACGATTTGATAACATCCCTTGGTCTCCTCGTTCTCTAGATTTGTCCCCATGCGACTTCTTTTTGCGGGGCTACCCTGAGCCACGAGTTTATATAACAAATCCATATAATTTACATGAACTTAAAAACATCTATAATGAAATAGCTCAACTCTCGCCTGATATACTTAGAAACGTTATGGGAACGGCAAAGAGAAAAGCCCTAATTTGTCAAAACAGCCGTGGCAGTCTTTTTAAACATTATATTCAAAACATAGTGTTCATAAACCATAAAGATGTTATTTTTTCACAAAGAACAAGTTTCAACTTCCCAGCGTTCATAGTTTTCCTTTTATTAGCAAATTGAAAAGGTCAGTTACTTCTGTCCCACCCTGTATTATGGATTCTTGCTTTTATAGTTGATAGCTTATGTGGCTGCACTTCTGCATTGGGAGAGAAATATTTTTGTGTACAGGTTGTGAACCGAGAGCAATACAACCACAAAGTGGACATTTGGTCTCTGGGCATCATGGCTATAGAAATGGTGGAGGGCGAGCCTCCGTACTTGAAAGAGACACCCCTGAGAGCGCTCTACCTCATTGCATCCAATGGCAAACCTTCCATTCCTACTTGGGACAAGCTGTCCCCTGACTTCCAGGTGAGTGCTGTCTTCAAGCTCATTTTCTTCTTCTTATGTACTACCATTATCAATGTTCTCGCTGATATGTAAAATGGAGTGTAGAAGTTGTCTTCTCTGTAGTCTGACTTTCATTGTGTGTCAGCGAATGTCTGCCAACTCAATTCGTAGCTTACTTGGTATTATGCGAGCTTAAAATTGAAACATGCTATCCGAACGGTGCGTGTGCTATAGAGACTGGCGTCCACAATAGGATGGTGTAGGTTACCTCAGCTATAAATAGGCCTTTGGGACTTCTATCATGCCCATTTGGTTTCTTTCCATTTTTATTAATTTTTTGTTATCTCTTCTTAGTCTTTTCTTCCTCTTCCTTCTAACTTTCTATTTCTAAATGCAAGTTATTTTGTGTTGGACGGGTCACATTGTCCATGGACTCCTCGGCTACTACAGTCCATGCTAAATGCTTCATCCTCTTTACTGTTGTGGAGTCTTAACTAGTATAATAATAAAATCGAAATTTCTGTTCTGCGAAAGTTATGACCATATGGCAACTCGCGTGTGGTCTAAAACTAGTTTTTCTTGGAAGAAATCTTGTGTGTTTAAAGATCAGCATTGGTGTTAAAATACCGTTAGGAATGCCTTTTTCTGTTGGCTATTGGTGCTTTACTGTCGCTTGCTTGCTTGCTCGTATAATGTGCGTAGTGTTATTGCTACCTCTGATACTAGTTTCAATGGCTGTTTTCCGAATTAAAGTCTTCAATTTTGCGTTTTTTCTCGGGTTATGTGCACGTCATTACTGTTATTTATGTATTGACAAGTTTTCAATAGTTAGGCATGTAGCTTGGTAATGAGGCCTTGCCGCAAAGTTGTTGCGCACGCTGTTCAGCTTGCAATTTTGGCAGGACTTCTTGAACCGCTGCCTGTGCGTGCGCAGCGAGGACAGGGCGGACACCGTGGAGCTGCTGGCGCACCCGTTCCTGCGCTGCGCCACCTCTACCAAAACTCTCAAGCCACTCATCGAAGCTGCTCAGAGGATACTGGACAAGCGTATCACTATCTTCAAATGACATGCCATCAATGCTCTTATCGTAGCTCTTCTCACTCCTAATTTTGGCCTCTTGAATGAATGTCCAATTCAGTGTACGGTTGTGTCTGTAGGTGTGCTGGTGGTTGCCATTTCCTTCAATTGCGAAGGCTAGTTTTCCACCGTTGGTGGTCGGTCTCCAGTAGTTGGGATTCAATCTTCGTTGAAAATATTATGTAAAGTTTACTGGTTTTTAAGTAGTTTCTTTCGCACGAGATACAATTCGAAAGTAATTCTCCGCAATTTTAAATATGATCTGTTTTTTTTTGTGCTATGGGTATTTAACTGTAGTCGCAAGTGTCTATTTTGCTTGAAAGAAAGGACGAAAGTATTCCCATCCGATGTATCATATGTATGCTCTACGTTGGTCTTGTTTTTACGAGTAACATTGCATTTATTCAAGATTGTGATGCTTCTGTGTATTTCTCTATTTTCTAACGGGAATTGAATTCCTTCCCTAATTGAGTAGTTGTAGATAATCTTAGTTGTACATCGGAAAAAAGTTTTATTACGTGTAAGAGTCCAGTTTGAGGCATTTAGAAAAATAAGCCATAATGATCACGTTCATGAAGACATTTTACACGTGCTTGCTAAATATTTATTTTTATACAGCCATTTTATATTGGGCACTATTTTATGTGATTTTCAAGTATCATACTTTTCATATGAGAATTCTTCAAGGAATATTCCAACCAAAATGAATAAAATATTTTTACCATAAACCTGATGAATTTTTACTCTCGATATTAAAAAATTGGCAAGTAATTAATAAATGTAGTTACAACGTATAGTGACATCTAATAATGAATCGTTGCGTTTGTTTTTCTGTAGTTTTGTTATTTTTAAAAAATTTACTTGAGGAATGACTCGAAATTTTCTGTTAATGACATATTATTTTTTGAGCAAAGTTTTGACGCGATGCCGACAGAATCTTCGACCAATTGATAGCGACAGATAATAAGACCGCACATCATGGGCGGTGAGGAGAAGTTAGGTTCTACTCTTTGGTGATTGAGAGATTTAAAAATCCTCTGAGTGAGTGGTGCAAAACTTCAGCTGTGAGCCTGATGACTACACTGTGCACGCGAGGACAGGACATGGTTGTCTGCCTCAATTGCACTAGCACCGCCGTCAGTAAACTTTGGGGGATGTAACTGTTGTGTTCAGGGGAACTAGCGCTCCCTGGGGCAAAATGTGAAGTCCTGAGCTAAGGGTTAAGTAGCCTTCATTTTGTTGGAAAAGAAAACAAAAAAATTCTTTTCTTTCGGGCAATTTTTGTTTTGTTTCACTGTTCGGTTTTCGGCACCGAATACTTTTTTCAATTTTTTTTCTGGTTCCATAAATCTACTTCCTAACTTGCTGTTTTTATGCACATGGTATTTTGTGTGGGAACTCCCCTTCATCTAACTTTCATACTAAATAGAGCCTTCATCCTTCCTCTCTTTGAAACACCTTAGTTGCAGTTAGGTAGGCTTAAACTAACTTCTAATCCTGTCTAACAATGCCCATGGAGTGCTTTCTGACATGGAATAAAACCTGAGAAATAAAACATGAATATTTACGTTGTCAGAAAATGCTTCGAATAAAAAGCTTCGTTTTTGCTCGACAGTATCGATTGCAAAATCGTTAGTAAGGATCGATTGGAGATGTTTTCGCGCGACCAAAATTACATGAACCCCAAGATTGATTCAATCTTCCGGTATTGTTGGAAATAGTTCGAACTATGGGCTACAGACTGTATAAATTTATTGGATTGGTCCTCCTCATAATACCAAGTTTGCGTGTGTTGGTTTGTCATTCATTACAAAGCGGTCACTAATATTACTGTCAAGTGCCTCCTTCAGACAGTATGTTACCCCTCGTAACCTTTTCTATTATGTACATACTTGAATCAGAAGTGGTGTGAAATGACTGTGGGTTTTCCGTGAATATTCTGGCCAGTAATTTTTTGCCAACTCTGAAGGCTGAAATTATTTGTAATTCTCCCAACTGAGGTTGTCAATCACTGAGATGAGTTCTGAGTGTGCTTGAAGCATCAATTCTTAGCCTAAAATTTGTCATGACAAGGGTGAAACGTGGTAAGTTTCATTATTTGTGAATTAGAAAACGATGTAAATTCTTGTTTTGATGTCTCTCATAGAAATGCAACTATTGTTTCTGTGTGAATTAGCTCTCCTGGGGGGAATATGTTCTGTCCTGCGCTAAAGGTTAGGTGGGCCTTTCTTTAATTGGAAAAGAACATGTTTTGGTTATGTTATAGACCTTTTTTACGGTTCACAGCTGTCCTGTTATTCAATACCTACTACTTTCTTTGTAAAATTTTATCTTGTTTCATAAATTTCTTTACTGTTTCTTTGCCCCTTTGTGCATAAATTCCGCTTTCCCTTGAGTCCATGCTAAGTGGTGCATTCCTCCTTTCTCTCTTTGGAACGCCTTTGTAGCGGTTGGAGGGGGGGCTTAAACTAACATCTAATTTTACTGTTGATTTATGTTAACGTGCAATCGTCTTCAAATCATGTTAGAGGATTGCGGACTTCTCTAGAGGAGGCCCACTGAGTGTACTTAAGTGAGCGTCGTGGCAGGTGCGCAGCGTGCGAGTTGCCCGGGCGTCTGCGGCCCCGGCGCTGGCACCATATAGACCGGCATGCTTTAGGAGCCAGAACGGTCGGCTTTCGATGTGAGAGCCCCAAGAGCATTCCTTTCTTTGTGTTATATCTTCTCTAAAATCTAATTATGTATAATCCAGTTTTTCCGTATGTGTTGACCGCTATTACTTGAAGGTTCAAAAATCTGACAACCTTGGCCTGCTTTTTTGTGACTCCCGCACTCGCGGTGACGATACTCAATTGAGAAATGGTGATACGACTTTCTAAAGATCTCCTGTCAACTCTAGTTGCTGGACCTGATACCTTGAAAATCAGACGGTACTTGTGGGTTATGTCACCACTTTTGATGTATGGTTTCCTTGTGATGTTAAGGTAAAGTTAGGTTAGCTTAATTAAATTATTATTCATTTTTATTATTTCTAATTTTTATCTTATTTCAGGTTAAAATGAATCTGTGGGACCTTCGAAGAACCGAAGAGGAAGGTCCCAGAGATTCATTGCACATAAATGGAAAGTAGATAAATTACATTAAAAATAAATACCTTCTCACATGAAAAATCTATTCATACTGTCTAGAACACCAATTCAATATTCATAAAACAATTACATTTTTCACTTTCTCCCCTAAACAAGTGGGGACAGGTAACCCACAAGTACTAATCAGACTGTGACAGCGTACCTATGGAATGGATCGTGAAAGTGAATATCATTTTCAATTTATTTTGTTTAAACTGTGAATTTGGTTTGACACCATGCTTTGCTTGAATAACTGGACGCTGAGTAGTTATGTTGCATGTGATTAATGTGAATTCGGTGCGCTATGTCCTATGTTGTCTAAACGCGAGTGACTTTTGTATTACTTCTACGTCCTTAATTCTAAATTAAATAGTTTAAAATACAACCTTTCCTCTTTTAGGAATATATTTTATATTGTTACGGAGGCATAAAGCGAATTTTAATTTAATATAACTTTATTTTATCAAGAAAGTGCTCATCGAAATAGAACTGCTGCCCGACCTTCATTTTTCCTACTGACCAATGCTTCTTTACGCGATAGTGTCTAAGGCAACAAAGGCTGCCTGTGTACTGAATGCGTTCTGCTCTCTCGGTATGATAATGATTATGGTATTGACGTAATTAGTCAGATGAACTTGAACTGCGTGTAGATCTGTCTTCAAGTTGTGAAGTTACGATGTTCTCGTTCGCCGCGTTCACTTTGAATGACAGTTTGGAAGTGTACATAATTCTAACCGCATGTGCTCATATTGTTTGTAGCTGGGACTGAATTAATGTCTAGAGACGTGCAAGTTCGTAGAAGCATTTCAGCAGGACTGGCTTACGATCACAGTTCAATGGCCTTTAAACTTGGAAACGGCTTTTTGCGGTACCGAGTGAACGGCGTTTTCGGTGTTCAGTGAAAAATGATAATTTATAGTATTTAATGAAAGCAAGAAAATTATCGAGTATTTGACTCCGAATGGGCGTTTTACGATTTGTCGATGATTTATTATGGCTTCCTTCACTGGGTGAAGAATCGTTTTAACCCTTAGTTTGTTGAGATTGGAATTAGATTTTAAGGCTTGTGCTCTCTGTGTATTAATGACTTTATGATTTCATTAAACCATGTCAAAGTCAAAATGTTGACGACTTGCCCTATCGATGATTCTTCCTTCTGATGACTTCTACAGAAATGTAGCTTTGATTGTTGAAAAGGCGTTTGTAGCGGTATGACGAAGTTTTGAACTTCACATCCAATGTGAGATCCCACAGCCATGATCAACGCTCTGTGGTGAGTCTCTGGGAATTCAGTAGTGCATCCCAGGCATATTAGTTACCCTAGTCATTACGTCTTTTGACATTCTTTCTCATTTGAAAATAAATAGTTCAGTAATTAAAACATTCACACGGTCAGAATGCAAAACCTCTTTTTGTAAAATATATCTTCAATAATACTTGTCGAGCTTGCTTGATCAGAGTGAGGGCCCAAGCTGAGAGTTAGGTTGGCCTTCTTTTTTGTTGAAATAAAATGTTTTTTTTTTGCTCTGTTAAGGACCACCTTTTCTCGATTCACTGCTGTCCTATTTTTCAGCACCTACTACTTTCTTCTCGAACTTTTATCTTGTTTCTTGAACTTCTTTCTCAACTTAATGTTTCTATGCCCCTTCTGCATAGATTATGCATTCCCTAATATCCATACTAAATGGTGGCTTCCTCCTTCCTCTCTTCGATACGCTCTTTTTTGAAGCAGTTAGGGAGGCTTAAATTAACGTATAATCTAATAATCTTGCTTGATCGGACTACAGTAGTAACGACCGCCTTCTAGGCTACGGTTGCTTCACTGCAATTTCCTGCATCAGCTCTCAGAGCCGGCCATTTGTTCTCTAGAATCCTTTCGCTTGATTGCAAGGTCTTCCATTCCACAGCTTCATGTATTAGCTTGGGTTACGGCGCCTGAGCGAGGCTAGCGCATGGAGCGATTATTCTTGCTGAAGTGGTCGACTGGGATTGCCTTCCAAGCGTTTCTGTTTCGTAATATAATTTGACAAGGTCTTCAGTATGTTTGTACTGACAGTTACTTCATTGTTCTAACGTTAGCCAGGGTAGTCACCTCAAGTGTTCAATACAGTTTATGTCCTTGTACCCTCGTAAGTAATTATTCGTTATTGCTTTCCAGCTTTTCACTCATGTCTTGCATTTTTATACTACTTAAAGTCGGAACGTTCAGTAATCGTTTCTTTTTCCTTTGCCTCGTTGCATTATTTTTGCGCGGGTCATCTTGCGAATTCTACTGATTACACCGTGAGCTCGTTGAAAGTTGTCGTTCAAAAGCGTCAAAATAAAAGATTTACATGAAATTTGGCTCTGCTTCTCTCGAAAATATCTTTTCATTCACTAATGGTTTACATCTTAACACGTTAATCGCTTTCGGGGAAACTAAAGATCAATATTCAAGTTAAATTTATAGTCGATTGTAGTATGGAATTCTGAAAAGGTATTACTGATCTTTTTAACAATTTTTTGTGAACATAGGAAAAAAATATAGCTGATGGTATTCCGAGTGAACCTAATGATCACTTGGAATGTATGGATCATGTATGGTATACAACTCTTTTTTTTCTGTACGCCTACCAACTCTTCCGATGTAATTGTGTGCATAAACAACCTGAAAAATAAATTTAGTGGATTTAAAACATTTTCGAATAAAGTCCTCAAAGTTTTAACTGATATTATTGCCCCGCTCAGAACAAATATTATTAACCAGTCTCTTTTCTTTTCCGAACTCCCTCAAAATTGTTAGAGTAGCCCCTCTTTTTAAGAGTGGTAAAAAAATTTGCGGAATCAATTATAGGCATTTCTCTGAGCTACCAATTATTAGCAAATCATTCGAAAAATTGTATATAAAAAGTGTATTCTTATTTTGAACTATGATAAACAATTTGGTTATCGCTCTAAAAAATCAACACAGGCTGTGTTATATCATTTACAATACCTATATTCTACTATAGATGAAGGAAAGCTTGTTTTCTCCGTATTTCTTGACTTTCGAAAAGCATTCGATTGTGTGGACAATGACATACTCGTATTACTCTCGAAACTGCACTGTTGTGGCGTTAGAGGAGTTGCACATGATTGGTTCAGATCATACCTAACAAATCGGAAGCACTACGCTGTCATTGACGATGCACAATCGGAGCCACAGACAATTAGCCATGAAGTTCCACGAGGATACGTCCTTGGGCCTCTCCCATTTTTAATCTTTATGAACGATATCACTAAATCTACATTATTTTCACATTCACACTTCTTGCCGAAGACAGCATGCATTTTGCAGTCCTTCTTAATCAAAATCTTTAATCTTCCGCTTTAATTATGGAGTATAAATAACGAGCTCGAAATGGTTTCACTTGAAGCTAATTAAATAAGCCTTAATTTCGAAAAAAGAAAATACATTATATTCTCATACAAGAGAAATTTATCTCTTCCAAGTTTTAAAATTGATGGTGAAATCGAAGAAACCAACTCATGGAAGTTCCAGGGCATTATAATAGATGAACATCCGACCTTCAAAGAGCACATGGCTTATATTAATATTGAGTTATCAGAATCCGTTGGAATCCTTCATAAAAGGAAAAATTTATTGCCTGAAGAAGCTTTGTAAATATTTGACCGAACGCTCATTTCACCATATGTACAATACGTATTAGAAGCATAGCACAGAACTTGGAATCCCAAGGAAAAAATTGGAATCCCAAGAAATCAGGACGGAAACATCTTCGTATCTAACCCCGGAGACTCGGATTCAAGACCCCGTCAGATCAACACGCCAGAACAACTCGACCAATACCTGATGCTACACCTGAACATGTCATCGAAACAGGTCATGGGTGACGAGGCTAAATTGGGTGATCACCTCAACTAGATATCAGTCTCACCTCAATTAGATATCAGTTTCACCTCAATCTTGGAAAATGTAAAACAGATGTATGTAAACATTTATGACAGCTGTTTGTGAACTTTGCAACATCAGCAATTTTTACCTACTAATGTTATTATAAAATTTAGATTTCCACCTTGTTCGCTTTCCTACATCATTTGTATTAAATTTTTTAACCACTAAAGTTAATATTACTTGTAAACCATATTAGCTGATTAAGTCGTCGTCAAAATTTTTAAAAAACTTATTACCTGTTGTACGTAAACTTTGTGAACAACGCCCTCAGCAATTTGTACGCCCCAGCCAGTGTTGTGATTTTGAACTCTAAAATTATTCGCTCATGGAGAGAGTAAATGTGTACTCACGTAATCGCACTAGATTTTTTTTACTCTATTCTCTCATACTTCCTACGCTAGTTTTTAGACAGGAACATCCTTTTAATTTCTTCTCTGCATTTCGTTTTAAAGTCATATATTACTCGCTGCTTACTGTTTACTAATTTTAAATGATTGATCACGCTGATGGATTCGATTAAATCGATCCAGATCTCAATCATTTGAACAGACTATATCCAAACCTAAACGACTCTCATGAGTGTAGGTATACTAATATATCAAAATTCAATGAAACTATACGAA
>JACJUY010002529.1:2372-32492 GCA_014220935.1 Platorchestia sp. MABIK | reverse complement strand
ATTTGAAACAATGGCGGGAAAAGAAGCAGAACACAAGGAAATTCTAACAGAACAGAATGAAAAAATTAGTAGCTTAGCCTCCCGTCTCGACCGTTTGGAGAAAAATGATCAACGCCGGGATTTAGAAGACAGACAATGCACTCTCGTAATTTCTGGGAGGGAACTACCGCAATCGCACGCGAACGAAAGCTGCAAAGAAACAATCTGCCAGCTCCTGAAGGACAATATCAACATCGACCTCTGCGACACTGACATCACGTCAGCAAACAGAATGGGGAAAAAACCATTAACTGGGAACGAAGATCGACGAAACATTGCATTTGAACTAAACCATTATAACAAGAAACGTGAAATTCTCACCGCCTGCCGAGAAAAGAAGCCAATGTTCTTCATCAATGAATATCTCATACCTTCACGAGCCAAGACCATGTACATTTTGCGAGTAGCCAGAAGGAAATTTCCGGAGAAAATGGGAATTCCGAGAACTCAGGATGGAAACATCTTCGTATCTAACCCCGGAGACCCGGATTTAAGACCCCGTCAGATCAACACGCCAGAGCAACTCGACCAATACCTGATGCTCCAACTGAACATGTTATCGAAACAGGTCATGGGTGACTAGGCTTTATTGGGTGATCACCTCAATTAGGTATCATGTCAGTTTCACCTCAATTAGATATCAGTTTCACCTCAATCTTAGCAAATGTATAACAGATGTATGTAAACATTTATGACAGCTGTTTGTAAACGTTTTAACAACGACATCAGCAATTTTTCCCTACCAATGTTATCATAGAACTTAGATTTCCACCTTGTTCGCTTTCCTAATTTATTTGTATGAAATTTTTTTTACCACTTAAGTTATTATTACTTGTAAACCATGTTAACTGATTATGTCATTGTCGTCAAAATTTTTAAAAACTTATTACCTGTTGTACGTAAACTTTGTGACAACGCCCTCAGCAATTTGTACGCACCAGTGTTGTAATATTGAACTCCAATATTATTCGCTCATGGAGTGAGTATGTGTGTACTCACGAAATCGCACTAGATTCTTTTACTCTTTCCTCTCATACCTCCTAAGCTAGTTTTTAGACAGGAATATCTTTTTAATTTCGACTCTGCATTTCGTTTTTCAAGTTATATATTACTTACTGCTTACTAATTTTAAATGACTGATCACACTGATGTATTCGAAGATATTGACCCAGATCTCAATCATTTGAACAGAATATATCCAAACCTAAACGACTCTCAAGAGAGTAGGTACACTAATATATCAAAATTCAATGAAACTGAACGAATAACTCGCCAGGATTTCTCACTCCTGTGTTGGAACTGTAGGTCACTCTATCCAAAAATGGAAGAGATACAATGTACTATTACTGAACTTAAGTATAACCTAGACGTGATTAGCTTCACCGAAAGCTGGCTAGATGACTCAACCACAGACATGATTAGATTTGAAAATTATCATAGTTACCATTCGCTACGAAAAAAACAAGCGAGGCGGAGGCATCAGTACATATATTTTTAACCACATAGACTCGAGAACCATAGCAAGTGCAACAATGAATCGGTATCATATATAATCACTCTTCGTAGAACTGTCTAGAGATGGTAAACGAATTGTGCTTGGAACGGTGTACAGGCCTCCTACAGCCTGTCCTATATCCTTGCTTGATGAGCTAAATCGTATTATTTCTCAGTTCAACAGGTCCTTATGCAGTGACATAATAATATGCGGTGACTTCAATTATGATTTACTGAAACATGAAAGCTATGAACCAATCTCTAATTTCCTAAATGCCTTTCAGTCTAAATCCTTCCTTCCGATCATCACAAAGCCTACTCGAATATCCTCAGAATGTGCAACGCTGTTTGACAATATCTTTTTGACAGACCCAACTGATTTTCTTGCTGGAATAATAACTTCTGACTTATCGGATCATTTTCCAGTTTTTCGTATTAAGAAAAATGTCTATATTACTTGCACCGAACCACGGGCTGAAACTTACTCATATCGTAAAGTAAACGCATCAAATTTAGAAGAAATACGCATCGTTCTAGAAGAATCAATGCCAACATTGCACATCCCTCAACACAATGATGCAACGAGCATTGATGAAGCAGTAGTAAAGTTGACTGAAACTATAATGACCGCATACAATCAATGTTGCCCAATTGTAACTCGTACAGTTACCCCGAAAAATAAACATAAGCCCTGGATTACTGGAGACATCGTAATAAATATAAAGAAACGTCAAGCGTACCTAGCCCTCCTTTACGGAGGGCGAATATCTAGAGAAACAAATAACCGATTCAGAAACTATGTGACAAATCAGATAAGAACATCAAAAATGAGCTACTTTACGCTCAAGTTTACTCAATTTAAAGCTGACGTTAAAAAGATTTGGCGCCTCCTTAACTCTTGCTGTAAACCGAATAACGCCGATAAAAAGAAAATTGAATATATTGTTCAAGATAATGTAAAATACCATGAAAAGAAAGAAATGGCTAATCTCTTCAACAATTTCTTCGTACACGTAGGGAAAACTATAGCTGATGGTATTCCAAGTGAACCTACTGATCACCTGGAATACATGGATCATCTTCGAGAACACAACTCCTTTTTCTTTACGCCTACCAACTCTTCCGATGTAATTGCGTGCATAAACAACTCGAAAAATAAATTGAGTGGGTTACAAACATTTCCGACTGAAGTACTTAAAATTATTGCAGATATTGTAGCCCCGCTGATATCCAATATTATTAACCAGTCTCTTTTTTTAGGCACTTTCCCGAACTCCCTCAAAGTTGCTAGAGTAACCCTTATCTTTAAAAATGGTGAAAAAGCCTGTGTAAACAATTATCGACCTATCTCCGTGCTACCAATTATTAGCAAGGTATTCGAGAAAATTGTGTGTAAAAAGTGTACTCGTATTTTGAACAAAAATAATTTCTCTATGATAAACAATACGGCTTTCGTTGTAAAAAATCAACAACACAGGCAATATTAAATCATCTACAATTTCTTTATTCAAATGTAGATGAAGGAAAGCTTGTCTTCTCTGTATTTCTTGACTCGAAAAACATTCGATTGTGTAGACCATAACATTTTACTCTCGAAACTACATTGTTATGGCATTCGAGGAGTTGCTCATGATTGGTTCAGATCATACCTAACAAATCGAAAGCAATACGTTGTCATTGACGACGCAAAATCGGACCCACTAACGATTAGCCATGGAGTTCCACAAGGATCAGTTCTTGGGCCTCTCCTATTTCTGATTTTTATCAATGATATTATTAAATCCGCATCATTTTTCAAATTCATACTTTTTGCCGATGACAGTACGCTTTCTGTGGTCCTTCCGGACCAAAATCCCACTATGATCGCGGAAAGTATAAATAATGAACTACGTAAGGTTTCATTGTGGCTTAAAGCTAATAAAATAAGCCTTAAAATCGATAAAATAAAATATATTTCATTCGCATACAAGAAAAATTATTCTCTCCCTCGCATTAAAATTGGCGAAGGTGAAATCGAAGAAACCAACTCATGTAAACTTCTGGGCATCATAATTGATAAACATCTGACGTTCAAAGAGCACGTCGCTCATATAAGTTCAAAATTATCAAAATCCATCGGAATCCTGAATAAAGTAAAACATTTCCTGCCTGAATCAGCTTTACAAATGCTCTACCGAACGCTCATTTCACCACACTTGCAATACGGAATAGAAGCATGGCACGGAACTGATAAAAATAAACAAATAAAATATTTTAATCTGCAAAAAAGAGCCGTCAGAGTGGTAAAGAACCTAGAATACAATGCCCACACAAATGATTCATTCAAAAATTTACAAATACTTAAACTTTCGGATCTTTACAACATCTCCATTTGTAATTCCATTTACAAAACATTAGCAAATGATGGCGACAATAGCCTAAAACAATTATTAACTGCGCAAACTGGTCATCACGACCATTTAACCCGGAATAGAAGTAAATTCATGCTTCCTTACTATTTTAAAGCCCGGTCGCAACACAGTATCCTCATCGTTGGAGCTAAAACTTGGAACTCAATACCTGAGGAGATCCGTGAAAGTAATTCTTACAAGGTATTCAAAAGAAATCTTGAGTCTCACATCCTATCAGAATACTAGTCGTGGAAGATCACCAAGTCAAATCTTGCCTCCCTCATGTCTGATCCTGATGATGTAATTTGCCACGGGTAATATCGCCGATCTTCAATCTGCTCTTAAATCGTTTATCAAATATACTGTTGCATATAGTCCATTTGACCTATATCGAAGAATGAAGCATCAAATATCGAATTAATTATCTCATTGATCAGTCAAATGCGAAACTAGGTTAAGTGAATTAGGTCAAACTTTATTGTACACCTTAGAATAACGTGATGGTAGGATGCCCTAGAAGTCGCTGAACTTGTTCGGGCCCACAGGTAGCTATACGTAAATTTGATCATTGTACTAGACTTAAGTAACATTCTACCTCTATAACAACTGTGGTAAATAAATTGTTAAAATTGTTTAAATTGTTTAAACTTAATGAAGTATTCTGATGAATAATTAGGCAAGTCATCTTCATTTTAATGTACTGTCATAAAGACAGATGAGACTAACGTTGATCTTTTTCACTGGTCAGGAATGAGTTGTCTAAAAATAATACCGAATATGTTTGGTAAATAGAGAAAAGAATGCTCATCAGTACACCAGTTTAACGCTGAGGCTTCGCTGTGGATCTAAAATGGAGCAAGTTTGTTTTCACAGAAATTAAGGACTCATGACCAGGGCTGTGACGTTATGCATCTTGCATAAAAGCAGATGCAAGTGCATATTTGCATAGTGAATTAAAATGGGTCAATTGCATATGCAATTTTTAAAACGCATATGCATTATCTCAAAATGCAAATGCACCATTAGTACATACATAATGTCCCAACATTTATTAATCTGCATTGACAAATAATATTAATCTGGTTTGACATGCAACTCTAGTGTGGTGCAGAAATAACTAAATTAATACCTACCTTTCATTTTATATGGATTATGAATTGTAATAAGAGTGTAATGGAGTTTAATTCCATTGGGTATGCTGAGTTGGTGAGGGCGCAATGGTCGTGCAGTGCACTTATGAATGACTGCTGAACTTTGTGCCGGTCGAGGTGCAACCGGATGCTCAGTCGTAGTCAGCTGCCGTCCTCTAATGTCTATGCTTACCGTAATGGTGTAAAATTATAATTTCTTTCGTTTTTCAGACGCTTGCGATCATTCACTTGATCAGTATACTCTATTTCGTGTGTTGGCAATTGTGCCAAAAACTGCCAAGACAACTTCTCAAAGAATCGAGAGATACGTACAGGAATTTAAAGATGTTACTGACATTGATGATCAATATTATTATTCTGCAAGTTTTGCAATATAAAGGTAAAGTCTGAGTTTGTATAAAGATGTTTACATGGTTTAAAAAGTCCCATAAACGTAATAATTTTGATTGTTACATATGATAGAGTATGCTAGATATGATGTATGTTGCAAATGATAGATTATGTTGTGCACTGTGTAGCAACGCTAGTCCAGCCTGCCGAGCCAAGAGTTGTGAGCGAATGATAGCTACTCTTTGCACCAGCCACCACGCGAGGGGACACAGCTTTGGTAGCTTGATGGAGATGATAGAGTGAAGGTTGCTGACCGTTTTGGTGATATTGTTTTTGTTTCTATGTCGCATTACAACGTAGAAATAAATTGTTAGAGATCAGTTCTCCGAAAATCCAACCCTGCTTCGAATTGGACAATAAGAAAGTAAAAGTGCGAATAATGGCGGCCGGTTACTTCGATATCCTTAGTTTTTGTATTCTCCAAAGGTTTCCCTCATATTAAATGCTTTCAAAAGTAGTGATTGTGGCATTTGAAATTAAGGTAATGCAATCTGACGAAAAAAGGTCAGTAAATACAAGTAGGTACAACTAGCTTCATTCAATATTGACACGTGACACCGAAATTCGCAATAATTTTGTTTTCATTGTAAAGTTACTGTTCCTTAATGTGGAATTGAATATATGATATATTTAATTACTGAAAAGAAAGATGAACAACTATTGGTACATTAATGTTTGACCTAAAATCTATATTTTTAAACGAAAATCTTGATGACCATGATATTGCGTTTAGAAGACCTTTAAGGTGACTGGTGAGTACAGCATCGTTCTTAATTGAACTCTTCTCTCAGATAACAATCAGCGACGATCACAAGTGACCCAACATTTATGGACCGCGCGCCATAGAAATAAGAAACAGGCTGCGGTTAGCCTGATGCCCGAAGAGTCTGGAAACTCTCGAAGTGTCGACATTAACCCTGAAGAATCTGAGAGTCAAAACTCTGGTCATACTGCTCAGAAAAAAATCAATAATGACCTATGTGAAGCATTTCCAGCATCGGACATACCTTTCAACAAATTGAGCAATGTAATACTCACGGTGTTTTTGGAAAACTACTCAGGAAAGGTCATCCCATGCAGACCAGTCAACCATTCGAGAGTATTATGTGCAGCGCGTATATGATGATAAAATGAAAGCCTTAAAGAAAGATGGCAGAAGGACAGAAAGTATGGGTATCTCTAGATGAAACCACAGATATAGACCAACGACACGTTGTCTGCTTCGTATTTGGCGTGCTGGGAGTTGACGAAGAACGATGTAAAAGCTACTTGGCTAATGTACAGATCTTAGACAGCGTGAACCATTCTACAATTTCTACATTCTTCCACAATTCCTTGCGATGCACTTGGCCGCAGCAAGTAAACTATAACAACGTTCCGATAGTTACATCTGATGCTGCTTCTTATATGAAGAAAGCTACGAGTATTAATGCACTGCTAGTCACGTATCCTAAAATGAAACACATGACGTGTTTAGCACATGCATTACTTAGGGTTGCTGAGCTAGTTCGCTCTAATTACCCTATCATAAATGCTTTAATTTTATCGGTTGAGAATGTACTCATGGGGTCACCCAACAGAATTGACACATTTAGAGACCTTTGCCCCAATACACCGCTTCCTCCTTCTCCTGTCTTGACCAGATGGGGCACATAGATTGAAGCAGCGACATACCTGGCAACTAACTTCGACAAATTCTGTTGTGAAGTTTTCTCCACGTTTGACAGCAGCCAATCTCAAAGCATTGAACACTCTATATAATGCTCTGCTTCAGGATGTAGAAACACCAACCATTTTAAATTTCATCTCTGCCACATTTTCGATATTTCCCAAGTCAATAAAACAGTTGGAGGCTACAGGCCTTTCAGTGTCTTCTGCAATTGATATCCTTGATAATGTTAAAGAATCCCTGAAAATATCATATGACAAACAATTTCTAAACAAACTTGACGATGTAATAGAGAAGAATACTGGCTTCGCCTCATGAAAAATATTAATTCAGTATTGAAGGACGACCCATCTATTACTGTACCGGATGATTTTCCCAATGATCTGACCCCCTGTGAAATGCTTTGTTAAAAGTATGCACCAGTTGTATGTTGTGAAGTTGAGAGAGAATTTTCTGTTTATAAAACTGTTTTAGCTATCAATAGGAGAAGTTTCACCTTTGAGAATTTGAAGTACCATGTGGTGGTCAAATGTAACTCGTAAAGTAGATGACATTATACTCATTGTTAATGTTACTTAGCTACCTTCTATTGCCAACATTATACGAGCTATAATAAGATTGTAACTACACTTTCATATTTCACTGTAAATAGGTCTTATTTACATGTGTTTGTTAACAAGTTTTGTTTTCTTTATATATGTTATTACCTATCACAATTAATGAGTAATTTTGTCTCCCTTGAGTCCTCTATCTATTTCTCCCCAATTCCTCAATACAGTTGAGAGTTTATAGGTGAACTAGTATAATCTAGCGATCTATACAGTGCATAGTTATAGCTAGGGATGTGACAATATGCAGCATAAAATATGCTGCATATTTGCTGATTTATGTAGCGCATATGCAGCATAAAATTTGAAAGCTTCGGCAAGAATTATGCTAGTAAAAGCATAAAATATGCCGAAACACTCGATTCGAAAATGCTGCACTCCATGCAGAAATTTGGAATCCCATATTATATGTTAATCAAAAATATTCACACACATATATGCTTCACTAGAACAGCTCCAATTTATATTTTTTGAAAAGAAGATTATACAGAAGCCATGATACAAGGTACAGTGTACTTCTTCATACACGGAAACAATAACGTCTTTCATAATTTTCCATTAACAATTAAGTGTAAACAATTCATAACAAAGTTTTATATCGTATCTGAACATAAACATTTTGAAATTGTAAAAATTCTAATCTGAACGAGTTGAAGCAAACGAAAAAAAAGTAATCTAATCCAAGTTTGATTCTGAAGAAATAGTTTTCATGAATGCAAGGAATAATTTTTAGCACCCTTTTTATACGAGGAGTATTTTTTAGCATCAAATTCGAGAATTGCACTTAATAATTGCGTGGTATTTGAGATTTTCAAAAACAAATCTTCTACGATTACCTGCCAGCAAAATTTTGTATGGCGAAAACATCCGCTCGACGCCGCAAAAAACAAGAGGAGCAAAAGTGAAGCAAGTACGTTGGGAAGAGGAATATTCCTTAATGGATTCATCCATTGCGTGAGGGATCTCACGAGTAAAAATTGAGTTGATTTTTTTTATTTTTTCAAATGATTTGTTTTCACCAAAATGCATTTTAACTTTTGATAATACCTTCTATCATATCTGTTCTTTAATGTTTCCTCTACGAAATCCATTAATTTTATTGCTCTCGAAATAGGAAGTCACTGAGTTTCTAGCTCCTTGATAGTTGAGGTTACCACAGAAAATGTGCTCTTAATGAATGCAAGACTTATTGGTAATTGAGAGCCTTCCATTAGATTCTGGCACTCTTAGATGCTATGTACTTCATCTTGTTCAAAGGACATGAACACAGAGTGTCCTTTATCGTAATGCAAAGTGAAATATTGGACAGCGTTCAACCAGGTACCCCATTTTGTCACAATTGGTGTTAGAGGAAGGGGAGTGTTCGGAGCATGTATCATGAATCGTTGCTTTCTCTGAGGTGCTCAGACGAATGCGCTTTTCGTCGTAGATATAAATCGATTCCTATGAGGATAGGTTGCTCTCACTAATTCCGCTAATCTGTGAAGACCGTGAGCTAAAGAGGTAATGTGAATAATTTTTTGAAAGAGAACTTGTGTTCCATTCTTAGCTTTTATCATGTACGCTGCAGTATCTGTACACACGAGAAGTACGTTTTCGTACAGGATTTGCTCGGGCCATATAACCTGGAGAGAATTTGTGAAAATCTGTGAATCTGCCTCAAACGAATGATTGACGACTGGTAAAATTCCAACCTTAGCCAACTAGCATTTGCCCCGTTCTGACTGAACATCCGAAACACCGAACACAAAACAAGCAATGTATCATTGTTCAACATGAGTACGTTCATTCCCGAAGTTCATATTTTGTGACCGGTAGCTTTTTGTCGAAGGGAATTTAACTTATTCTTATATCTGTCTAGTAATATTTCCTCAATGTGGTTTGATCTGGAACCGATGTACTTAGAAAGATTAGATTAGATTATAGGTTAGTTTAAGCCTCCCTAACCGCTACAAAAAAGAGCGTATCGAAGAGAGGAAGGAGGAAGGCACCATTTAGTATGAATATGAGGGAATGCGGAATCTATGCAGAAGGGGCATAGAAACAGTAAGTTGGGAAAGAAGTTCATGAAATAAGTTAAAAGTTGAAGAAGAAAGTAGTAGGTGCTGAAAAACAGGACAGCAGTGAACCGAAAAAGGTGGTCCTTAACACAGCAAAAAATATTTTACTTCAACAAAAAGAACGCCTACCTAACTGTCAGCTCAGGCCCTCACACATTTTCCCCCTGGGAGTGCTAATTCCCATAGATACAAGCGTTGTATCCCCCTGAGGGGTGTACTTAGAAATGAAGTTCCTGAAATCAACATTGTTCAATTTGTGAAGAGGTATGTCAGTAGAAACTAAGAAGGTGCACAACTCTGCACATTGAATATGGAGCATCTTTTGCGACCATTGCGTGAAAATATAGCGAGGGTCTGCCTTGTTAGGCTTGTACTACGCATGTGAGCATCGGAATTGCGAGGTCCAGGTTGCCTAGATCCACGTTGACTCCATGGGTGAAAAACACTATGTGTATATCAAATGTTAATGCGCAATATCAAAAATCTTTTAGATTTATTCCCAGCATTATTATTTATGTACTTCCTATAGTCGCAGTATTAAATTAAGTTTTTTCCATTTCAGACATTGTAAGACGTTATGCAAGAGCAATTCATTTCCTTCTATAACAATAATTTGAAAAAGTGTGCACTAAGCTCAACCTTGTACAATGCAAAACTTCTCTAACATGTTCTGAATGAGAAAAACCGTTTTATATTTCACCTGTTTCTTGCAATAAATGCCATAGAGAAATCCTTCCTCGGCTTGAAAATCTTCAAATTCTTTGGAGTAGTTTAAGAATGATGCTTTTCTCTTGTTCACCTTCGGCATGGTTGTAGATCACTACTAGACGTACTAATCTCAAATATACTTCATAAGGTAACTCAAAATTAAAATAAACTTTAGAAAGTAGCTGTAGCACCTTACAATTATAATTGATTCACGAAAAATTTCAATTTAAAAAATTGTTCCAGTTATGCAAAAAATTATTATATAAAATTTGATGGAAATGTGAATACCATTTAAAAGTAATGGGAAGGTTTTACTAGGTTTCGGTTTACTCCGACTTACAGTTGTTCATGCATGTTCGTCATATTTTTGCTGTTCCGAGAAAAATATGCGAAAAGCCCATACTGCACAATAGTGCATTTCTACTTACGGGCATTTTTTATGCAATCTAAAATATGCTCAAAAGCATATGTATGCAATATGCTCGATGTCACATCCCTAGTTATAGTCAATAGAGCAAACGAATACTAAGTTTCTCCTTTCCATCTAATCAATTAAAGGAATTCATTTGAAATATGTTTAAATGATTGAAATACATGCATATGTGCAGTATTATAAATGCATATTTGTATAATAGTAAATGCATATATGCATTATGATAAATAAATATTCGCATCACTTAAGTGCATAGAATGTATATTTATAGCTGCATATAAGGCATATTTATAATTGCCTAGTGTCACAGCGCTGCGAGTTATGACAAGTAAAGAATAAGGAGAGATATTAGATCAACCACTGGTTCCTGTTCTCTCTTAAACTGAAACGTTGCTGACCCTTGTAGCAAGACAATGACCGTAGACATTCAGTGAATGCAACAAGAGCATTGTTTCAAGAAAAGAGGGTAGCTGTTCTACAATGATCGCCAATTCAATGTCATGAATCCTTTAACAAACATCGGCATCTTAGGATGCTTTATTTCCAATCAAGCCTGGTACATATGATCTTGAGCATTGGTTTTTCAAATGCCTTATAACTAACACTATATATAGGACACCATGACGGTTTCCCCCGTAAAGCCGGTACCCATTTCCGACACCTGGGTTATGTGGGGTATTGTGCTTGAGCTTTCCCTTATACCCAACGGGGAAAATCGCCGCGCCAGCGCCGGGATACGAACCCTCGACTTCTACATGCAAGGGCGATCCCTTAACCACTGTGCCACTGCGCTGAAAAAATTGTAGAGAACTGAAACTGAAGATCCTACCAGAGACTCAAAAATCACACTGAACTGAAGAATATTGTGCGGCCGAGTAAAGTAAAACGCAATGAGAAAATACAAATAACCAACAACCACTTTTCAAAAGCTATGAATTTATCAGCAAAGACAACGCAACTAAATATTACGCGATTATTGCGTAATATGAGGAAAATATTAGTTCTCAGGAATATCAAATTCAGTGCCATTGATTTTTTTTCTGTTTCACGTGCTGGAGTTTGTAACAATTCATTTCTAATGCGGTTTATTCACTGTGTAACAAATTTGAACAAGGTTGATAAAATCTAATTTCTACAAATGCCATTTTTGCCTTCACTCCATTAAGAATTTTATTAACATCGGGCTATACAGGGGGTTTCAGAACACGATGTACAAAATTGCACACTAACTAGAAATTTGCCAAATAAACAGCTACGAAATTTTACGGACAAAAATCTGTTTTTTGAGATATTAGCTGTTCATTGTTTTAGAGGATGAAATTTAATAACTCAATTACTCATGATTTTTATTTTGAATTTACTTCACAATAATTGTTCAAAATGTGTTCCACCTACATCAACGCACTTTTCAAATCTTAGACTTAACGACTGCCGGATATTAGGAAACACGTCTGGCATTTCAGAAATCTCCCAAGCAGCCATTGCAATTCTGGCCACGAGATCTTCCTCAGATTCGAGGGTGTAGTATAAACAAGTCTCTTCATGTGTCACAAAAAAAGAAATCCAGTGGAGGCATGTCAGGAGATCTAGGGAGCTATGCAACAGAACCATTTCGCCCGATCCTCCTAATTCTAAATAAATATTGCTAGTAATTGTGTTATAAAATTACATCCTTTAAAACATTAGACAGCTAATATCTCAAAAATCTGAATTTTCTCTGAAAATTTCATAGAAGAAAAAGTGTTCATTTGACCATTTTCTACTTGCTGTGCAATTTTGTACCTCATGTTCTGAAACACCTTCTTCAAAAAGTTGTGCGTCATATTAAAGAATATTTCCGAAATCTCATTCAAGTTTACCTGCACAATAGACCTTTTAAATCTTGAGAACTTGAATAACCTAGTGCACGAATATTCTAATGTAACCTTCACAGTTCTAGAGTTATTGCAGAAATTTGATTCAACTAATCTGTGTTACTCTAGTTTTTAAAGAATAGAATGGAGTGCACGGCGAGCGTTCCGAAAGTATGGAAATTTGATTGAATTGTAGAAAAAAACAACTAAATGCTTATGCATTTGAGAGTAGCAAGAGAATTTCCAATCAGAGTGGAAAACAGGCATTCATCTCAAACACGAATGAATACGAAATAGCCTGTAACAATAGTGGGCGCTTCCATTTTCTCCAAATTCAGCTGAACAGTGTAAGGTATGGGAAAGTAGATTCATTGAGAGGCGTTCACTCTTCCAATCGTCCTCCTTTGCTCAATTCGCTTTGATAAAATGTACAAAAATTCCTGCGACTATCGCCATTTTTCCCTGAAGCTTTCTTTAACTAACAATCAAACTGGTGCTTCAAACCTAGTTTCTAAAACCTATGGCAATCGTGGGTAAGCCCTAACTAAAGTAGGTACTTATTTATCGCTTGCTTCGTGCGATTCACCAATTGCTGCTACTTTATGAGCACTGTCTGATGCAGCTCAAAATTAACACTGAACTAATCAGCTGGCTAACGTGACGTGCACAGCCATCTAGGTCGTCCTAATGTCTTGTCGTCAGCGAACTGTTGAATATAACGTTGAGCTCTCTCGTGTCAGCGACCGCGGTCTTCTCGGTACTGAAAGTATTCGTAAAACGCACAACTATTCAACCACATTTTTTCTCGCCATCGTCTACCTTTCTCCACTAATACCTAATACCGAGATTTAAATAAGAACGTTCGGACAACGTGCAAGGGGTTTCGATCGAAACCTTGGTCACGCCGTCACTTTTATTCAAGCCTGTCGAAAGAGTGTCAGGGCTGCATTAGATACGAGTGTCTTTTAATGTATCTTGGGTGATTTAAGCATTCGTAAGCATCAATTTATGGGTCATTTATCAATCACGTACACTTACGTTCTGATTCTGAACAGTGTTTTTGCTTGCAATTGGATTCAGAAAATTATTTTACGCTGTTGAACGGATTCCGGAACAATTTTGGTTCTCAAATTTAGCACAGAGCAAATGGAAAAGAATACACAAAATTACAAATGAACGCAAGATAAAATAAATGCTGACACCTAGACAGCCACAGTTCAGAAATTTAAACCATATATGCTTCACGCAAAAACGTTAGCCACAATACCCACCGGAGCCACGAAATAAAGAACTCGGAAAACTCGGCAATTAGAGTCTAATTGCTAGGAGTCGGCCTGATCTTCTCTTCCAGTGTAGAAAGTGAAGTTGTTGATAGGTTGAATGTCGGAAAAGTTGCGCAGTCCAAGTCTACGAAAATACTTGCAATTATAGAAACTAGGAAATTGTTTGGTGCTCAGAATCAGCCGCTCGAAGCAACATTAGCAGCAGCGCAGGAGTTCAAGCTAAGTGGTGAGCTTAGCCTCTGGCACACTTCGTCTTTTCAAATCCAAGTCACTTGGAACAAAATAAATTTTAAAAGTACAGCAACCGGTAATGTTGTGGCTGGGCTTGCCCCGAGTATCCCAGGCTGAGGGTCGACTGACGAACTCAATGAAGAATATACTCGATAAATATATAACAAACGTGACACGCACTAAAACAGAAAATAATGAGAATATTGGAAGGGCTATCACTTCAAAACTAATCGGTAAATAAAGCTGCTAAGCTTCGTTACCACTACACACCTCCGCCTTTAGCGGTGACTGCTGAAGCTATGAAAATACACACGGATTTCTCTGACCATTTAACACGAAGTGTTGCGTTCAGCAGGTATTGTCTTTTAACGCAAAATACAGTAATGAAGACAGGTATTCGAACATAACAACAAGCTGAAGCACAATACCGGGTGACATAAATTAAGAAAAGTTTAACACGAAAACCCTCTAATACCTACGGCTTTCCATTCTATTGACAGACTACATTAAGGAAAATTTATTCATACTGTATATCACAAAAAGGTGCATTTTTAGAGATTCTGTTAGAGATAATTTCGAAAGGACATTAATTGGACAAGTCATGATGCGTACTTCATAAATTTTTTCGATTTCAAATATTGAATTAGTCATGTCTAATTTGTTGCTCTTTGGAACATTTGCTTGAAATATACATTATAATGGAACCCCTCTCGGTGTTTATCACTCACATCTTCACATCTCCAGCATTCTCTGAGAAGATGAGCGGATGAGAATGAAGAAATTACACCTTCAGCAACGTATTGCATCCAAGATCTTGATTGCATTTGAATGCCTTTCTACTGTATTTGCTTTTGCTCATGGTGCTTTTCAGAAGTCATATGAATATGTCATCTTTGGAAGAATGCCAGGCCGGTAGCTCAAGCGAATCTATTTTCGCTTCGAAGTCATCTTCATCATCAGAGTTTAGCTAACTAAACAGGGAGTTTAATTTTAGAATCATTGTTACAAAGGAAGACCGCTTTGAGGTACTGGGAACATGTCTTGTTACGATCAAGGGCTTGGTCAAATTGATC
The DNA here is from genome assembly GCA_014220935.1 of Platorchestia sp. MABIK. Taxonomy (NCBI): domain Eukaryota; kingdom Metazoa; phylum Arthropoda; class Malacostraca; order Amphipoda; family Talitridae; genus Platorchestia; species Platorchestia sp. MABIK. The sequence goes on along the minus strand of JACJUY010002529.1, from coordinate 17,110 downwards.
ATTAGGCTTAGTTTTGGCGGAATTACTTCATCCTTCTTAACACGTTCACTAGTGCATAGTGCATTCGTGTACCACTAGGTGAGCTGCTCATTGACGCACCGGTATATACGTATAACATTTAAGCTATTTTACTACCTTTTGCGAAACAATTTTCACAGATTATAAATGTATTCGAGGGGTAAAGCCGGTTTTTCAATACGGTTTCTTCTAACCTAACCAAATCGATCATAGCAACCGCACAAACGTAGTTAAAGCCTTAATTACCTTTTGATAATGAATAACTTTGTACAGTCTAGATGTTCCAATCGTACCCGATGAGTCCAAAAGAAGGAGAGGTTAGATCAGATGTTGAGCCTCCCTTACTTCAACAAAGGCGTTTCAAAGAGAGGAAGGAGGGAAGCACCATTTAGTTTGGACTTCAGGGAACGCGAAATCTATGCACAAGGTACACACAAACAGGAAGTTAGAGGAGAAAAAAATGAAACAAGACAAATGGGGAAGAAGAAAGTAATTGGTGATGACAACCTACACGGACCTGACTACAAGGACCTGAAAAAAGGTGGCCCATGACAAAATTTAAAAAAACTTTCCTATATCAACAAAAGAAAGGCCTTTAGCTCGGAACCTAATGCACATATTAACCCTGGAAGCGCTAATTCCCATTGATACAATAGATGTCTCCCTCTAAGGAGGTCTTACAGAAGGAAAAAGTAGCTATTGCTGACATCCTCGCTTCGAGTAACATTCTAGAACCAACACTTCTTGCGAAGTGAAACAGACAAAAGTGTGCACATATTGCAACTCCTCTATTATGCGGCGCATTGCTCTAAAACCCCATTGGTCTCTTAATATTTTTGCCGAAAATACCAAAATTTGAGGTGAAAAAACATTCGCAAAACAGAATATAGGTCTACAAGTCGGTCATCAAGAATTTCAGGAAATGTAATAATTAATATTTTGCTCAACGCTAATACTGTTTACATTGCAGACATGTCAGTGAGGCATGGCAAATCTCGGTTTAAGATAAATGTGATACTCTAAAGGAAAAGTTTCATCGATGGAAGAACTTCAATGAACGTTATTTTTTCAGTTGCTCTTTCAAAGATGTCTTCCGTAATGATCTATAGTAAACTCTGATTAACAGCTAAGTTCATGACGAAAAGCTTGAAGAAAAACAATGTTATCTAAGAGCAACATGTATCAGGTATAGGAGAATTAATTTTAATTAATTCTCGGACTGCTCATCAGAAGCAAGCTAAGTGCTCATCAGTGCTCGCCGTGGCACCGTGAGTAAGGGATCGCCCTTGCATGTAGGAGTCGAGGGTTCGTACCCCCGGAGCTGGCGCGGCGATTTTCCCCGTTGGGTATAAGGGAAAGCTCAAGCACAATACCCCACTCAACCCAGGTGTCGGAAATGGGTACCGGCTTTACGGGGGAAACCGTCATGGTGTCCTATATATAGTGTTCGTTATAAGGCATTTGAAAAACCAATGCTCACGATCACATGTATCAGGCTTGATTGGAAATAAAGCATCCTAAAATGCCGATGTTTGTTTTTAAATGACCAATTCTACTAAATGAGTGAAAGGACACTTTCGAATCTCATCCTATTTCAAAGGAAATACTTACTGCAGTACTTCATTTCTCTGCACGGAACGTTCTGTTTGAAGTACACGAACAGATGGGAGTTTAGATCTCTTTCAGTGAAAATTGAACTTCGTTCACTGTAATCGCATAGAGATTTGTATTTTACTCTCTCATGATGATCGCTGGTCTTCGCGCTAAGATAACTCGAGATGAAAGTGGCGGCATCTTCAACTTCTGCCGATTGAAAAATTTCGCCGATTTCCACCCTTCCCTTGAACATAATTGCACCCGTTTTCTCTTTTTCCTCTTCTACTCAATGAATGAAGGGTCTACTTTCTTCTGTTCCGGAACCTGAGAGCAGAATAAAAATCAGCAAACTGGAAACAAAACAGTATTTCTGTGGTGTATGTAGATGCCATTCATGTTTATTGTGAGCAAAGTTGGCACGTGCAAGAGTTATTGCAAACAATTAAATGGTAAGCAGGATCTAAAAAGTACACTTGGAAATGCATAAGAAATCCAAATTCACTGAAGATATAGCAAAAGGAAATGAAGAGACATCTTTCTCACAAGTGATTGAATAAAAAAGCTGCTTAAAAAATGTCCTTAATGGATATAAAGAAATTGAAATGTTGAAAGGAAACTCTAAAGCCTCACTAGTGAATTCATTGTCACTTGCCCATAAATACTGTTGGTGCCATCCATACTTCTTAAAAGCTAGTATGAAGAATTGATCCAGCGCAGCCAAAGCTAGGTCGATCCTATTGGCGCCAGAAGTGCGATATCAGCCAGCGTATAGTTCGCTGCTTAATTTTCTTTCTTGCTCATATCTAGGTATATTTTGTTTGTTCATACTGAGATTATACATCGATGACATGTGTATATTGATTTAATTGTGTATTACCAGTTTACTCAGCTTTATTCTTTATCTTTCCAGACACCTCGCAATTCCTCAGTATTTTGAAACTTGCTGTTGCTATTGCAATTGTTATTGCTATCATTATAGAACTGTGATAACTATTGTGCGCATGTTTCTTGAAATAAATCGAGTGTTCACGCAACAGGCTAGTATCAATTTATTGAACCGCTTGGGATGGGGAAAATTAAGTCTATTCCCTAATAACTTTGTTGGCCAGAAAGAGAGCCCACAATTACAATTGCAAATTCATGCCAAATTCATGCCAGAACCCTATCTGTTGCCTATCATTGAACATTGTTGCTAGAACTCAACTCAATCATCTTACCTCCACTACATGACCCAGCTGCTGATCTGGGAAAGACTTGCTTTTGGAGACAAAAGGAGCACAGATGAGAGACGCCACTAGTACATTGTAACTCTTAAATGCCGAAGTAACCATTTTTACTCGAGCTTTGGACGCATCCGCTCTTTACGCAGAGGCATTTAATAATGATGTTTACCCTCAAATTTTGCATTTTCTTTTAACTTTCTATGGTAGATTGACCAACCACTAAAGGAAATAATCTTGATTTGACAATTGGCTTATTGTATAAATTCAAGCATCTAAATAGTCAAATCGCTGTTATATTGGGTAAACTTCAAAGAAAAATGCAAGAACTCAGAAGTAAGAGTAATGTGAAATATTTTCTAGTAATTGGATACAACTTTACTGGATGTAAAGTGAACAAACAAATTAATAAGATAATTGCCATCTAAAAAGTACATATCCACACGTTAGAAAATAATGCCATAAGATAACTAATTTGTTCATTTAGTTAAATTGCCTCTGATAGTACAAATGGCTCTAAATTCTTGGCAATCAATAGATGGTGCCACAATATGTACACCTTCGCATTCCATCCCCCAACTGTCACCAACCTAAAGCCGAATGGTGCTCGCTATAGCCGTGTGACTATAGGACCTGCCTCCGTGCGGGCAAACGAGGGTTCGTGAAGAATATATTCCTGGCAAATGCTCTTCTTAATCTTGTGTGACAGTGTGTCGTTCCTTACACTCGTTGAGTAAATTTTGACCACACTTTTTCAGGTAGTTTCGACCTTCTCGATTTGTCCCAGCAACGTTGCAAATGTTATGGTTAGCATTGTACAACGATCCTTCTTATGTATTCAAATTCGGTAAACTTTTTTGTGCCAGTACTTTTGGCATGGAAAATTACAGAATTTTTGTGTTATTTTAAAATATTTTAATCTATCCGAGCAGGTTATTTAGCCTACTAGTTGATACGAATCCAGTCTAAGACGCAAATTAATTTAAATCCACCCATTTTACTTTCAACTTTAATCCCTCATATCACTAGTTCCTATGTTCGTAAGCTCAAATTTCAATATGAGAGTGTACTAACGAGAGTGTTTTCAACAATGCATCACATGGATTATCCTTTCTTGATCACTTGTAATAAAATGCATTGTCAAAATCAGACCAACGCTACAAAGGAAATGTAATTTTTTCTGTGTTTTTCTCCCAACCATTTGTGCCAACAATTAACATGCATGAGTATTAAGATCCCCATGTGTGAATATCAGGTTAGGGTCTGAATTTTAAGAAATTTGAAAGTATTTTTCGCTCATATTAAAGCATTTGAAAATGCGACAGAATTCATTGGAAATTTTTACTTTTTTACGCTCGTGAGTGAATTATGACAACACTATTTTCGGTAGTTAACATTCCGAACTGTTCCAGTTATGCTACAAATGTTATTGTTATCATTGTACAAAATCCTCATGTCTCTAACTTCGGTGAACTCTTTTGTGCCAGTATTATCAGCGTAGTTAGTAAATATTATAAATTTGTGTTATGGTAAAACATTTTATTCCCTTCGGGCTCAATATTTTGGCATACTAGTCGGTACATTAGAACGAATAAAAATTTTTCCTCTATGTTGATCTCATAGTCTTTTAGACGCAAAAGAATTCAAATCTGCCCATTTTATTCTCAACAATAATCCCTCCAATCACTAGTTCCCATGTTCGTTTGCCCATATTCCAATGCACGTGCGCCCTAACGAGAGTGCTTTCAAGTATGTGTCACAAGGATTATGTTTTTTTATGTTTATTTGCACTTTCAAAATCCAATTAATTAATGCAAAGAGAGGAAGGATGTTAATGAGAAGGTATTTTAGAATTTTTTCTTTTTTCGTTCTTTATTAAAATAGTTTAAAAGGCCGCGGATTCGACGAATGTCATAACTTTATAGAAGATCATCATTTCATTTTCTTAGTCAATCCTTAAATTGTTTTTGTTAGTTTCGTGTGGCAATTTTTACTTTCTTACGCTCGTGAGTACAGTATGACAACACTATTTTAGGTAGTCACATTTTTGTACGGTTCCAGCTATGTTGAAAATGTTACGGCTAGCATTGTACAACAATCCTTTTCATGTCTTTGACTCCGGTGAACTCTTTTGTGTCAGTACTATTAGCGTAAGTAGGAAAAATCATAAATTTTTGTTACAGTGAATATCATATTCTCTCCGAGCTCATCATTTGGCATAATAGTTAAAACGTTAGTGTGAAAAATTGTCCCTAATAAATCAAACGCAAGATAAATTAAATCTGCTCATTTTACTTGTAACATCAATCCCTCATGCTCGTATCACTAGTTCCTATGTTCGTATGCTCATATTTCAATATAAGTACGCTCTAACGAGAGGGTTTTCGGCAATGCGTCACATGGATTGTGTTTACCGCAACGAAGGGAAAGCATTTTTTCCGTGTTTTTTTCCGAATCACTTGTTTCGACAATTAACATGGATATAAGATAACCATGTATGAATAGCAATTAAGGATCTCTATGTTAAAGTATTTGAATGCGTTTTTTGCTTTTATTTCAATATAAGTGCGCACTAACGAACATATTTTTCAACTCTGCGTTCCGAGGATTGTGCTTTCTAAGTTACTTACATTTAAATGCACTGCCGAAATCAGCTTACGCAACGAAGGGAACTCATTTTGCTCTGCTTTTCTGTCAATCATTTTTATTGTTTCGACATTTTACATGGGTATTACGATACCAATGTGTTATCAACTAAAGATGTTAATGTTTAGATACTTTAAAAACCAATGTCCAACATTTTATGTTTGAACTTTTTTGGAAATAGACTGTTTTTTTCTTTTTTTTTCGCTGTTTAGGAAACATGTAACGCTGTTTGGGTATACCCAATTTCAGAGCACTTATTTCTTTACCATTCGTTGTTTAGTAGTTAAACTGTATTTTTACACATTTTTGGGCGAAAACTAGGGTATCTCGGAGTTTCCGAAGTTGACAAACTTAGTGGGAGCTGCTCAAGCTTCCAGTTTTATTTGATTTGAAGAGAACAAATTCAGCCAAAAAGATTCCTGGCTTCATATACACTTGTGATAAAATTGAATTTATGTTGAAATTCTAGTTCAGAATAGTTGTCCTCTTATTTGTAAAAGCTCTTTTTCTTTTACTCCTTTCTCTCCGTTCTTTCTATTTTGATGGGGATGGAAATAGACTTTTCTGCAAGATTGTTTACTCAATGCGTTGATATTTTCCGCCAAACGACTCTCATCAGGGTTCGGATCTTGTCGACCCGGGGTTTTTGACAGTTCCTGTGAGTTTCATATTGGCAAGCTGGAGAGGTGCTTTCAGAGGTTGTTTGAGAGATAAAAAGGATGTTGAAGTGCCTGCAAATCGATTGAAGTTCTTCCAGTTGCAGTTTGAGGCGTTTATGAGGATGTCATAGTAACGTTATGAATAGTCTAAATTTCCCCTCTGTTCAACTTAGGAGTTGAAGAGTCTCTCTTTCTTGCTGCCTGGGAAGTTGAGCATGCTTACTTTGTGGTTCCCTGAGGAGCTGAGCATGCTTACTATGTGGCTCCCTGAGGAGTTGAGCATACCTACTTTGTGGCTCCCTGAGGAGCTGAACATGCTTAATTTGTTACTTCTGGAGAAGAACAAGAATATATTTCACAGCATTTACATTGGATAGCTCAGTTGACATTTATTTGAATAGGCAGTGAAGACTTGTTTTTAGTTGAAGTGGGTTCAGTGCATGGCGAAGAATTCATTGATGGTTAAACATTCCCATGACAGTGGGTGGCAAATACCACACGTAGATTGGACGCCATTTCATCCTCTTTGACAACGTAAAAAAAATTAGAAAATACACAAAATGGAGATTTACTTCTTATTGAGTCTGTCACATAGCATATACATTGATCCAACATGGCTACTTCCTAGTAGTATTGCAGCACTAAGAAACATTAAATCTGAACATCGTCCCTTCACTAAATTTTCAGCAATTGTGTACTTGTATGAAAGAAGACTTAATTTTGATCAAAATTTTAATTTTTCCCCACAAAATATGAACACATTCTACACGCGGAAGGAACTTTATTGTACCCAAGGGCTCGAATATGTAACGAAAATGAACTGGGCACATTGCAGCCAATGAAAATTGCAAACTTTGTCAACTTTCAACCTAAAAACTAAGAAAGAGGCACGCATGGATATCTACTTAGAAATCAGTGCTCACAATTTCAAAGAAAATAAATCTTTGCACTTATGCAGTATTTACAGTAGTATTGCAGTATTTAATTATTGATTTAGGTGAGCCTCGTGATGGAAGCATTTATGTTCCAGTCGCGGAAATTTTTTTTCCCCATTGGAAATTGGAAGGACGGAGGGCTGACATTGGTTCGAGCTTTCCCTAACGCCTAACTAATCTTTTACATAAACAGACATAGTAAGAAGTAACCTCATGAACTAAACGTTTTGTTTCCTTAATTTCTGACACTCAATCCATTATTGTATGCCCTCCACCTCGTCAATTTTTCATGTGAGTTTTATAATGAATCACTCATATTCTCAACCTTTTCTCCACCCCAATTATAATTCAGAAGAGGCATCTGGCTGTCAATATGAATGTGAAACTCACCTTGACCCATGTTTTTTTTTATACATTTCTTGTACAATCTTTCTTGCTTCACAAGTCACTAAAACACAGTCAATTATTATTTCGAATCCTCTGTTCTTGTATATCATCCCAATACTGGTATGAACAATTACAATCCATGATTTCAAATGTTGCCCAACAAAAAAAATCACAATATGCAGATTTCCATCAAGCATACCAACATTACATTTCAAAGATCACCTCAAGACTTACTACAAACCTAGTAGATTTTTGCATTCCAACATGGCTACTTCCTAAAATATTCCTCGTATATTGAGCGCTGTGCAGTTTTAGTATATTTATAAGCCTGTACCTTTTCCACACTTCTCATTAGCAAAGTATCCTTATTTCTGGTTCATTGTCTCAGCAAATCAGCAAATCTCGGATAATTTTAAAATGAAATCAGTATTTTATACTAGTCTTTGATACCTCAATTGCCGGAGCAAATATTGCTAACTAAAGATTGTTGAAAAGTGTAAGCAAGCATTATATGGTTATTTAGTTTTTGACAGTTTTTAGTAGCAAAGTTATTACAAACAGATATGCATTAATGAAAAAATATGTATGCCTTTCAAAGGCACATCACTAATTTTTTTACAGCAAAGCAACTTGAGAGTGCCCGTCACATCTTTTGGTACGACTTTAGTAGAGTAGCTAATCATAAAAAAAGCTCACAATATTATTTATCAAGTAAATTCGCTTTTTTAGATTACTGTCCCAATATTACTGGTCAATTTTCATCCCACAACAGATTTTATTGCATGATCAATGGTAAAAAGTTGACTGTTATACTATAATGGTTTTTATAAGTACCACCCACTGCATGGAGTGAGTAAGTGTGTCTTACAACTTTTTTTCCCGTAAATTTGCCATTAGTATTTATTTTACTTATGATGTCGTGAAAGAGCCTATAGCGGTATATTCAAGCAAATTTTCATTCCAAGGGCGAGTTGACCAATTTATAATTAGTAACTACCCATTAATCCACATCCATGGGTAAAATTTACCTAAAGTATATTTTAAAACACTTCAAATTGGAATTCGATTGCAAATTTACTAGGTTTTGTGCTTTCATTTACTCGTAAACAAGGTGTGCTGAAAACCTACCAACGAAATTGTACTACCATTAACCCACTAAGGCAACCATTCTCTAGCATTTCAGTCAAAAATTAGATTTTCCCGATATTTTTTTTTTGCTTTAAAAGAGTTTGAGATGTGTCCCCGAATGTCTGTAGAAATATTAGGAACGTATCCCAGCGCTAGCGCCCCCCAGAAGGGGGGGAAGTGCAGGTTGTTAGGGATAAATTGAAGTCAAGGCGACACAGCCGTACTTGTACGCCTTTCTTAGTGTAATAATGTGCAAAATTTCAATAGTGAATCATTATCTAATTGAATTGAAAGTAAGTAACAGTCCTTTAGAAAGGACTGCTACGACGTTTCACTTCCCCCCCCCCTTCCCTCCTCCGAAAGGGGAGGAGGGGTAGCTGTGCAAGGCTCTTCATTGGCTTGTAAAAGCAATCAAGTCATATTTTTCATGTGTATATTTTCATGAGAAATACGTTACTTATCTAGGTGAAAGTATATTAGAGTAGTCCATGAACTATTTTCAGCCTATTGGGGGAAAAGCTGATGTTTTGAGGAGAGAATCCCCCTTACGGACCTTTTTTCCACTATTGAACCTAGAGTAATGAAATTTGGTTTACTGATAGGAAGTGCAATTTAAAATCATTTATCTGTCGTGAAAAAATGCGATTTTCTTGAAAATAAAATGGGAAATCATAGAAAACGACATTTTTTGGGGGGTTTTCTAAATACTTCTTCTCTGACAGTTTTTGAGCTACAGTAATGATTTTGGTATCATTGGATGCAGAATAACGTGGGAAATCCAAAAAATTAAATGCTTTTCCTCAAAATTCCAATTTTAAATTGAGAAAATGAAAAAATTAAAAAAATTTACATTATTTTAGAAAAAAATATAAATTCACGACGTCATGATTTTAGTGTGGTAGTCCTGATTAGTCGGCGTCGCGGAATTTTCTATTAACCTGGGCTGCGCGACTCCCACTTCCACCAGCCTAACCAACGTAAAGCACGGGTCGTAACGCTACTACCGCATTTTCAATGCTCTCCAGGGTTCGTCTTAATCCATCAACCTATCTCCAGAGCATCCACGGCTCGACTCAGCCAACAAACTCCAGAGCCGTCCCAGGCTTCGGTACAGTCGCCAACAAAAGGGTTTACCAAAACACCTGAAAACTAATTACGACCGAACTTCTCTTGAGTTTACACCAACTTCATGTTAGTTTTCCAGACCCAAACTTGTGGCGCTATTCTCAATCCGGCCTTCATAGAAAACAACAAAATGCGAAACACACATTTATTGGTAACCACATTAGGGTATTACTCTTTAAAACATACCACTTACGATAAAATCGGTCGGCGTGACTAAGCTACATAAAACTATACAATCCCGCTGCACACATCGGTGACTATCTTATGGCGGAGTCTTCTAGCACCGGACTTTAGTCTTTATTACTCGTCCTTGCTTAGACTCACCATATCACGCACAACGTAGTCACCGACGAAAGTATACACGGAGGAGTGCAAAGGTAGCCAAACCGACCTCTACAGCCTTCAAAAACTCACTCTCAGCCTATCCTCGGCAACCCTCCACATGCTCTCGCTATTACGTGTAACAGGTCGCACGTGGATGTTACTTTCCAGAGCACATCAAACGCAATTACCAACAATAATAAAGATTCCAAAATAGTAGCACACTACTATATTAGAACAAAAATAAATTTGGATTTGGAACAATTATTTTATTTGGTTGGAAAGCCCTTGTTTTTCCGCATCCAATGATACCAAAATCATCACTGTAGCTTAAAAACTGTAGGAGAAAAAGCATTTTGAATCTTGAAAATATCTTTTATAAAAAAAATTAGTTTTCAAGACGTTTTTCATAATGTCTCCGAAGCTTACGAAGCTAGAGCAATGCGGTTTGCTGCATTTGAAAGTGAAATGTGTGTTCTAGAAATTGCGTCGAGGGATTATTCAAATTGTTTATGTAAAACTTTCCGTAGACGTTTTTACCTTAAAATTATAACTTTTACCCTACCTCTTTTAAAAAAATTTAGATAAATTCGGAATGAAATAAATCAAAATAATCCCAAAAAAAATTTTTAGGGCACACATTTTACTTTCAAATGCAACAAACCGCATTGCTCTAGCTTTGTAAATTTCGGAGATATTATGAAAAATATATTTATATATTTTTTTATTATAAGGAATAATTAATTTTCTATGCCCCAAAGGAAAAAAACTTCTCTAATAAAAATTGTTATGAATTTGGAGATCTAGTAGTCTGTAAATTTTGATAGACGTACGTCCAATAGAAAAAAGTATCAAGGTTTTTGGGAATGATTCCCCTAACAGGTTGTCAACGCCCTTACAAAACTTTATCCTATTATTTTTATTATATTTATTTTATATTATCCTATATTTTTATCCTATGAACAGATGATAAAACAGTTTTATTCCGTACCTTCCAAGTTCCAGCTCCCGTGATTATAAGGCAATGGCATCACATCAGTTTTATGTAGTACTTTGATCTTGTTCTATTCGAAGCGTCATAGCAGTTGATTCAAATGCCGATGAGGATGCGCTGTTATTGTCCAACTTGTCATACAGCTAACCGGATATTAGCGCCAGAGGGCACTTTTATCTTTATCTGCGCTGCTATTCGTTTTTTGCTCTGTCGTCCCCAATGCCACCCGGAGTTCCAGAGAAAGTCTTCCATTGACGTACCTTGTGGTGTACGAACTGTTTATATCGGGCCCTACTGTTCCATTCGCAAATGCAGCAGCACTTTATTTATTTTGTTCTCAGTCTGTAGCCGATTCATTTGGTGAAGACTTTAAAGTAAGTACATATAAGCCCCTTATTCTCATTGTGATTTAAGCGACTTGAAATACAAAGCGAGAAAATATTCCATCTTGAAATTGAAAACATTGTAAAATTATTGGTTAACAACAAATATCCGAAATCACTTATTCAGAATAGTGTTAGAAATTTTTTTAAAATCGTAAAATTTGCCCCTCCCCAGCAACCTTGACCGTACCAAAGTAGACTTTGTACGTCGAGTTACAATTTAAACAATTTATTTACCACAGGTGTTACAGAGGTTGAATGTATCTTAAGTCTAGTACAATGGTCAAATTTACGTATAGCTACCTGTGGTCCCGAACAAGTTCAACGACTTCTAGGGCATCCTACCATCACATTATTCTAAGGTGTACGAAACAGTTTAACCGAATTCACTTAATCCAATTTCGCATTTGACTGATCGATGAGATAATTAATTCGATATTTGATGCTTCATTTTACAATATAGGTCATATGGACTATGTTGAACAGCACATTTGATAAAACGATTGAAGAGCAGACTGAAGATCGGCGATATCACCCGTGGCAAAGTACATCATAAGGATCAGACATGTAGGAGGCAAGACTTGACTTGGTGATCTTACTCGACTGGTATTCTGATAGGATGTGAGACTCAAGATTCCCTTTGAATACCTTGTAAGAATTACTTTCACGGATCTCCTCAGGTATTGAATTCCAAGTTTTAGTTCCAACAAAGAGGATACTGTGTTGTGACCGAGCTTTAGAATAATAAGGAAGCATGAATTTACTTCTATTTCAGGTTAAATGGTCGTGATGACCAGTTTGCGCAGTTAATAATTGTTTTAGGCTATTGTCGCCATCATTTGCTAATGTTTTGTAAATGGAATTACAAATGGAGATGTTGTAAAGATCCGAGAGTTTAAGTATTTGTAAATTTTTGAATGAATCATTTGTGTGAGCATTGTATTCTAGGTTCTTTACCACTCTGATGGCTCTTTTTTGCAGAGTAAAAATTTTATTTGTTTGATTTTAATCAGTTCCGTGCCATGCTTCTATTCTGTATTGCAAGTATGGTGAAATGAGCGTTCGGTAGAGCATTTGTAAAGCTGATTCAGGCAGGAAATTTTTGACCTTATTTAGGATTCCAACGGATTTTGATAATTTAGAACTAATATTAGCGATGTGCTCTTTGAACGTCAGATGTTTATCTATTATGGTGCACAAAAATTAACATGAGTTGGTTTCTTCGATTTCACCTTCGCCAATTTTAATGCGTGGGAGAGATATATTTTTCTTGTATGAGAATGTTAAATTTTGTTTTATCGATATTAAGGCTTATTTTATTGGCTTTAAGCCACAATGAAACCTTATGGAGTTCATTATTTATACTCTCCGCGATCATAGCAGAATTTTGGTCCGGAAGGACGGCAGAAAGCGTACTATCATCGGCAAAAAGTGTGAATTTGAAAAATGATGTAGATATAATAATTTCATTGATAAAAATCAGAAATAGGAGAGGCCCCAGAACAGATCCTTGTGGAACTCCATGGCCAATTGTTAGTGGGTCCGATTTTGCGTCGTCAATGACAACGTATTGCTTCCGATTTATTAGGTATGATCTGAACCAATCATGTTCAACTCCTCGAATGCTATAACAATGGGGTTTCGAGAGTAATAAGTTATGGTCCACACAATCGAATGCTTTTCGAAAGTCAAGAAATACAGAGAAGATAGGCTTTCCTTCATCTATATTAGAATAAAGGAATTGTAAATGATTTAATATTGCCTGTGTTGTTGATTTTTTACAACGAAAGCCGTATTGTTTATCATAGAGAAATGATTTTTGTTCAAAATAAGAGAACACTTTTTTATACACAATTTTCTCGAATACCTTAATAATAATAGGTAGCACGGAGATAAGTCGATAATTGTTTACACAGGCTTTTTCACCATTTTTAAAGATAGGGGTTACTCTAGCAGCTTTGAGGGAGTTCGGGAAAGTGCCTAGGAAGAGAGACTGGTTAATAATGTTGGAAATCAGCGGGGCTACAATATCTGCAATAATTTTAAGTACTTTAGTCGGAAATGTTTGTTTTCCACTCGATTTATTTTTCAAGTTGTTTATGCACGCAATTACATCGGAAGAGTTGGTAGGCGTAAAGAAAAATGAGTTGTGTTCCCGAAGATGATCCATGTATTCCAGGTGATCAGTAGGTTCACTTGGAATACCATCAGCTATAGCTTTTCCTACGTGTACGAAGAAGTTGTTAAAGAGATTAGCAATTTCTTTCTTTTCATGGTATTTTACATTATCTTGAACAACATATTCAATTTTCTTTTTTCGGCGTTATTTGGTTTACAGCAAGAGTTATGGAGGCGCCAAGTCTTTTTAACGTCAGCTTTAAATTGAGTAAACTTGAGCGTAAAGTAGCTCTTTTTTGATGTTCTTATCTGGTTTGTCACATAGTTTCTGAATCGGTTATATGTTTCTCTAGATATTCGCCCTTCGTAAAGGAGGGCTAGGTACGCTTGACGTTTCTTTATATTTATTACGATGTCTCCAGTAATCCAGGGCTTTTGTTTATTTTTTCGGGGTAACTGTGCGAGTTACAATTGGGCAACATTGATTGTATGCGGTCATTATAGTTTCAGTCAACTTTACTACTGCTTCATCAATGCTCGTTGCATCATTGTGTTGAGGGATGTGCAATGTTGGCATTGATTCTTCTGGAACGATGCGCATTTCTTCTAAATTTGATGCGTTTACTTTACGATATGAGTAAGTTTCAGCCCTTGGTTCGGTGCAAGCAATATAGACATTTTTCCTAATTTGAAAAACTGGAAAATGATCCGATAAGTCAGCAGTAATTATTCCAGCATGAAAATCAGTTGGGTCTGTCATAAGAATATTGTCAAGTAGCGTTGCACATTCTGAGAATATTCGAGTAGGCTTCGTAATGATCGGAAGGAAGGATTTAGACTGAAAGTCATTTATAAAATTAGAAATTGGTTCAAAGCTTTCATGTTCCAGTAAATCATAATTGAAGTCACCGCATATTATTATGTCAGTGTATAAGGACTTGTTGAACTGAGAAATAATACGATTTAGCTCATCCAGGAAAGATATAGGACAGGCTGTTGGAGTCCTATACACCGTTCCAAGCACAATTCGTTTACCATCTCTAGACAGTTCTACGAAGAGTGATTCTATATGATCCAGATTCATTGATGCACCCGTTATGATTCTCGAGTCTATGTGGTTAGATATATTTGTGCTGATGCCTCCGCCTCGCTGGTTTTTTCGTAGTGAATGGTAACTCTGATAATTTTCAAATCGAATCATGTCTTTG
>JACJUY010002528.1:77712-105254 GCA_014220935.1 Platorchestia sp. MABIK | reverse complement strand
TCCGAAACGTTTTCCAATTAAATATGATTAATTTCCTTGGAATTTTCTTCGTTTTTAAGTTTTTAACCGTAGGTGCAATTCTTAACATCATTGATGCTTGCAAGAACGCAATCTCCGTGTAGGCAGTACGTTAGGCAGTAGTCTCCGAGTATTGCAATCAGTACAGTAGGCAGCGTAAGTTCAAAGAGAAGAACTTAAGCTGCTAGCTATACCGCTACGACGACGTTAATTGTTTGAAATTCCTGTTCTTATACTGAGTTAACGTTTGATCCTTGCAAGGCGATCGTGTAAGTTGAGCTTCAGAAGACGTGCAGTGGACACAATGCACAGAAAGCGTGCAAGGCGTGGATACAATACATAGAGGGCGGGCAATGCTTAGATACAATACCTAGAAGGTATTTAATGCGTGGATACAATACACAGACAGCGAGCAATACGTGGATACAATACCTAGGAGGCATGTAATGCGTGGATACAATACAAAGACGTGTAATACATGGAAACAATACATAGAAGGCGAATAACGTGCGGAGACAATATATATCAGACGTGCAACGCGTGGAGATAATGACATAGAAGGCATGTAGATCGTAGAGACAATAAATAGCAGCCGTGCAACGCGTAGAGAAAATTACATGGAGCGACAAAAACCATAGCTGGTTGAGATCTTATCAGTTAATTTTATTTTCATGAGTCACCATTTAAATAATCGGGAACTTTCGACGGAACTTGTGTAAGCAAAGGAACTTAGAAAGCAGATTCGCCCTTGAAATCTTTTTTCCTTTAATATATATTGTCCACAGAGAAATAAACAATTTAAATTGTTGCGTACAAATGTAGAGTTCAAAAAAATTATTCTGGTATTTATACTGACGGCCTGAGTAGGAAACACACGCATGGTGAAACGTCTCTTCGTCGCGAAACGTCTCGTTTAAGAAACGTCTATCAAGCATCGCACCATTTTTGATCCATTGAGGAATTTAGATTTTTTGGAAATCCAAAACAAGGGCTCTTGAGCCCTAAAATTTCATCGAAAACCCGACGCTGGATTCCGGCTCGGAACACCAGATCCAGCGCCTCTCGCCCCTCGAGAGCAATCTGGTTCGTAGTCCGCGTCGTTTATTAAGCGTTGCTTCTGATTGCCTGCGTCTGTGGAAAGCGTTGAATAAAATCTGCGTAATTCGCCGTGTTGTTTAACTCCTATGTAATTCCCCATGTTGTTCAACTCCTATGTAATTCACCATGTTGTTTAACTCCTATGTAATTCCCCATGTTGTTTAACTCCTATGTAATTCACCATGTTGTTTAACTCCTATGTAATTCCCCATGTTGTTTAACTCCTATGTAATTCACCATGTTGTTTAACTCCTATGTAATTCACCATGTTGTTTAACTCCTATGTAATTCACCATGTTGTTCAACTCCTATGTAATTCCCCATGTTGTTCAACTCCTATGTAATTCACCATGTTGTTTAACTCCTATGTAATTCCCCATGTTGTTCAACTCCTATGTAATTCCCCATGTTGTTCAACTCCTATGAAATTCGCCATGTTGTTTTCGAGGTTGTGTCCTGTAGAAGCTATGGCGAGTATCATCCAATTCTCGCAGTCATACGAGAGACTTACGATTTTGATGCGCAGTTTCTAACTAAGAAATCCTATGTAAGGCTTTAATTGCGTCCCAATTCATGAGACTGACGTGACATCTAACTTAATAAATAAAAACATCGACTGCAGATGCGTTGTGCAAGAGAGAAAGAATGGCTTTGATATGTGTCCTCACTTTACACCACGCTTGAGTTGATTGATTGCAATGAACCTCTGCCTGACCTTAGTATGTTGAGGGATTGCCTTAGTTATTTTTCGTGTCCCGAAAGTATTTTGTGGGATTATGAACATGCTTCAAAAACTTCTTGTTGAAGTAATTTTTAAACTTTCCATTGAAATTTGAGATATTTTAGAGAGAACTTCGATTTGATTTGAGCTCGTCCATAATCAACTCGCTATTCTAAATTTTTGAACATTCTAAGTGTTGACAGAATATTTGCCCAGGAGTAAAATATGCATTGTAATATTACAGAGCTCTACCATTACAGCTGATCCTCGTAAATTCATGCTCTTCATTGCTTACTCAGCATGAATTTCTCGTGGATTCCGCACCACTCCGAAATCCGACTCACGAGAGCGTTAGGAAGCACCGTTGCAGGGGTGTTGAAAGGATGCTCTGCTGGCGGCCTTGTGGTGCAGCTGTGTGACCGAGCTCGTTTGGTCCTCACGCAAACACATGCAAAACTCCAGATGCTGCCTGTAAAACTCCAGATGTTCCTCGCAAAACTTCAGGTAGTGCTTTTGAACCTTCAAATGCTTCATGCATAACTTTAGATGCTAAAACTCCAGATGATCAATATTTGTAGTATTCCATGGGCTTAGTTTAATATTGATGCCACCAGCGCATGGGACAAATTCTAGCTCTATTATGTTCAGTTTCAGAACGTTTTAATAAGAATCTAAAGAACGAACGTTTCCTGAGAGTGTGTTGAAAATTTGTAAAGAAAATTAATTTCGTCAGTCACTGCACTCAGCTGACTGATGCTCTGAGCTTTTCAATGGAAATTAATGCTAAAATTTTTTTTCCCAGATATTCTATGTTTTCTTCTTTTTCCCTGAATACAACTTTAAGTCAGTGCATCCAATTGAAATTTATGCATTCATTTAAGATACTCCTGCTTCACGCGACTCTTCATTTTACGTTACAAGTTCTTTACCGCATTAAATGGAACCACGGTACCGTCCTTCCTAAAGAGTCCGTCTGTCTGTGAAATATTCCACGAGAGCCCTGAAGACAACTCAGTGAAGCTTAGTTGAACTGAGATGTAAGGTAGGATTTTTATCAGGATGCAACATTTCCAAGGTGATTTTTAGAGATCAAGAAACGCCGATTATCTTCTTCCGCATTTTTAAATACAGGCATAAGTGAACTAGCAAAAAATGAAAACCGTGCGACATCCGCCAGAAGCAGCCGGCGTTTAATTTGGGTCAAACTGGAAGGTATTTAAATTGAGTACGATATGAGTTATTTACTATATAAAAATACACAGTTGTTGCTTACTTAGCTGGTTGGTAGGTCGGCCCGTCTCTCGGTGACGCTCTGATGGATTCAAATAAGGGAAATATTAAAATTCAGATATGATGGGAAGATACTGTTAATTTGTTTCATACAGAAATCAAGCCGGATGTGTTTAACCTTAAGAATTTCACTAAATAATCGCATCCTGGCCGTGTACACCATGCCATTTTCAGTTCAATTTCATATGTGAATTTCAAATTAAATTTTACCCAAGCGAAAAAATGTTTTCACACAAATTAAAAATTAATTTCACATGTACCACAGTTAAAACTTCTTCAAGAATAGTTCACCGTTCCAACAAAGATTTATCGTTCTGTATATATTCCCTTGAACATTTTATCGCATGCAGAAAGACCTCGTTTTGAAATGTAGCAAGACATCTACAAACGATAGAAAAATAATTTGCAATGCCTTCAATGAAGAAAAAATTGCTGAGACCTTCGTAAAGATTTTGGAATTAATGTTCACGCAGCTTATGATTGGATAGAAAATGAGCAGCCTGAGGCAAAGAAAAAGGGAAGAACAAAGACCAAAAATACAGGAGAGAAGATAAATTGCATCGTCGATCATAATGAGAAATATCTGTCAACAACTCTTGTGGAACTCATCACAATTGTAATGAGTGGATTCAGTAAATCTGTATGTATTTCAATGATGAAAAGCTGGATAGATGGTTAACTGATTTTCTTGAAAAATGTGCGTCTAATGATTTACAATGTTAATGCTCCTGATAACAAAATTAAAAGAGCCACAATATTTGGAAAATTTATTTTGACCTCGAGCATATGAAAGAACATTAATTTGGATGATAAAACGAATTTCAGTCTGTATTTTCGTTGAAAAAAAAGGAAGATCTAAAATTGGAGTAAGATCATCCGTAGTGCTACCAAGCAGCAAAGAGGCAAATCTGCGCTGCACAGAAGAAATGACTGATTCACGAATGCTTCATTTCGCAACGCGACGAGGAGCCTTCAAATTTAAAAATTTCATTGAATGGATTAAAAACTCATCAATTCATGTACTATTCAAGGGATAGAGAAACCAACATTAACAATTGACGGCGGCAGGTAAAACTGAAGTTTATTATTCAATTCAAATTTGAAGTCAATTGTAGTAAACAATGTAACAAATACCCAACATTACAACATTACCTGGGTCATGTTGTCATTTAGTTTTAATTAAATAGTTTTACAAATTGTGTTTGTGACAACTGGTTGGTCAGCAGCATAATAAAAACTCCCTCAGTGACCAAATATGGCCCCCGTCGCAGTCAAAGTGTTAATAACTGACAATGCTACATGCCTTGGAGTCAGTTGCACAACACGGAAATGGACAATTGTTTCGCTTTGCTACGTATTCTTAGATTTTAAATCCAATAGAGCTTGTTCGGAGTGTCCTCAAAGTGAACATTAAGCAGAACGTGCACCAGAGGATGCGTGAAATTCTGGAAATACTGCGTGCTGGAGGAACTGGAATTGCGGAACAACGCATGTGTGCACATGAGAAATTGCGGCGTCGGCAGCTATTGCTTGCAAAATTTGCGAGCCGTGTTGAAAACGATTATCCAGCAGAAATTCGCTAGGATGATTTGAAAGAACTTGATTGAATTAGTTTTAAAAATGACGGATGTGAAATTTAAGACCTATAAAGGAAATTACTCAGAGTAAATAAAATATTGAAAACACGTCTTCATTTATATGGCATGGGGGAACCATTTTTAAATATAGTGATTATTATTTATAATGATATGTTAGGTGAAGCATAGTTTTATAACTTATTTAAGTTCATAATATATATATAGTTGCCTTCAGATGGCTGCCTTAATGAATACAAACAAATGATTTTTCCATTTTTTTTTTCAGTAAGAGACACTTTAAAAAGTTCTCCATGAGAGATTCCACGATTTTAACTACATACATTATTTGTAATACATGGAAATCCTCACTTATGAAAAAAATTGTAAGTACGCTCATTTTACTTCTTTAAACATGTATTCCTTGTACATGCTTAGCCATTCTTATTTGTGCAAAGATATCACCATTTAAATATCCTCTTTGGTAGTCAAGAACCCGTTGCTTTTAAATCAAAGAAAGGAGACTTTGGTATCCATGCTAATGAAGCAGAATGTCAATTTTACGTCACGGTTTTCAACTTGGCATCTCTGATCCGATCTTAACTAATACATCAATCATTTAATTTTGAAACGATTTTGACTTGACTGAACAAAAATATAAAAATTAATAGCGAAACAATATTCCTACATAACGGACAGAAATGAAATAGGTTTTAAAATCAAACAATGTGTACTGTTGTGTCAAATTCATTTTTTGCTCACGTGAACTTGAATTTTCATTTTCGTGTGCATGAAATTGCTTATCGGTTGAGTGAATTTTTTTTTCGCTTATGTGAAATTGTTTTTCAGCAAGTGTGAAGTTAAATTTCGCTTGTGTGAAATGGACCTAAAAATAGTGTTATGCATGTAATAAAAACCAAACATTTTGCTAAGTCTTGCACACATGATCATGTACAAAGTTCAGACCTCTTCATGAAAACTGAAGTTCTCCCACAAAGTGGACTTACCGTTCCCCCGCATGTGTGAGAGCCTCCAGCACCCGACGTCCGCCCCTGTGCCATATATACTCCAGTTTTCTCACTCCCGCCGTTAAGCTGAGCAACGTAATTCCAGTCACGTTCCCCAGGGTTAGAAACGACGAGAGAGTCTACGGAATTTGATCTCAATATTTCAGTATAAAATGGTTAGAGTCGTGCCCATTTAAACTTGAACAAACAGAACTAGTGCAGTTACCGAGAATTGTCACTGCACTTCCGAAGTTAGGTGCTTCGTAACATGTGTTGTTTGTTCATGTGGCCTAATATTCTCTATGTTACCATTAGGGATAGAGGAAACGATCTGTCCGTGGTGAAGAGAAGATGTTTGAAGGAGGGGAATAATGATTAAAGAAGATTAAAAATGGACATTGTGTTGAAAATACGACTGAGTAAATATTGTTCGCACAATTAAAGAAACTTATGTTTTAAATGGTGAGGCGATGTCTCTTTCCACAATAAGGTAAGAAAATCAAACAGAGTGCGAGTAATGCAAGCAACAACAACCATTGGCTGCAATTTATTTTAAGAATTCTCGCTTGATCGTTAGCTGGAGAATCTATCTATCTTGGCAACGGCCCCGAAACATCAAGTCGAACTTTCCTTTATGGACAAAATGCTCTGCTGCGATCACTGCCGGTCAGACAAATGGAGGCTAAGTACTGGAGAATAAAAGACTTCGGACACTGATACAGCGCTCCGCTAGAATTGAAAGAAACCGTACGCACACTCCTCTCACGTAAATTAAATTTCAAATTTTCCTCTATTATTTGGCCGTAAATGAAGTTATTTCTATTATCGTTGTGTTGTGTGAATTATTTTTGTTTTTATTAATAGTCTTTTGCGAAATCATTTCTATTATTATCAATGTTATAATTTCCCCAGCGTGTTTGCTCTGATGCCTACTCTATTGTTATGTATTTAATGGCTTTACCGCTTCAAATTTTACCCCTTCAATTCATCTCTGGAAATTTCATGCTGCACCAATAATAAAATATCAAAATGAACTTTCTAAGTGTTCACTAAAACAGCTTCCCAATTTTTATTCGGTGAACACATTCACCTCAGAAATTTGACGCAATAATAGACTGATTCAAACTTGCCTATGATAATGCCGGATACTGACAGTTATTCCCAGAGTTAGTACGAAGTAAAAACAGTTTCAGATTTGCTGAAGATAATTCCGGATAGTAGCAATTAATCCTGGCGTCCTCATGACAAGAACTGGTTACAAATGGCGTGAGCCAGAAAATTTGAGTTCAAATTAATTTCATTACACTGGCATTTGTTATTTATGTTCACACAGTTGCGTGTCAGTGACCTGCAGCCTACACGAATGACACAGGCCTCTGGGCACAGCATCTTCGCGCAACAAAAGATGGAAATGATGCTACTCGAATAGAGAAGTAAAATCCGGATAATTTGTTCTTACGTACAGGGGACTGATGGATGTCAGTTACGTTTTATTTTCAGTGTCTGGATAAATTTAAAAAAAATTTCACATCTGTACATTAGTTTTAGCCATCAGATAGCATTGTTGAGCAATTGTTCTACGGATTCATTCACGTACGCGCTTTAATTAATTACAAAATCCTTATTTATTCTTTTCCCATATTGAAGTTCTTAAAAAATGTTAATGCACAGCGTATGGCATACCTGGTATATGTTCACATGTTGCACTAAATAAAGAGAACCGCCTCACTCAGTCTATCTCTATCTCATTACTCAATCATTTCATAGATGGACGAGGCGTATGTCTATGGCTGGACTTAAACTTCTTTATCCTAAAGTTTTCTCAGATACTGACTTGTTTCTTTATTTTCGCTCGCAATTTGTCCTCGCTACAATCAAGCTAGTTTCATTTTGGCTTCAATTTTTATTGAGTATCTGCCCAACGCCACTGAATTAAGCTAGCTGATATTTCTCTCGTTCACTTGCGAAACAACTTAGCGAGTTGCAGTCATTCCTCGGAAAGTTTCATGTTTTCATTCAGTTTGAGTACATTCCCTCCAGCGCACACTAAACGAACCTTCCCTAGTTCCTCCATTCTTCAGCAGATGCGAATTTGATCTAAGACCTCAAGGCTGTGCCGAAAATGTTTCCTCGCATTTCCTAACAATAAATGATGTTATTCAGAGCAAAGTTGCTTTTCATTAGAAATACTACTTATAATTGATTTTTGAGCCGTTTTCATTGCCATCGAGCTTCTCATTTAATCCAATTTGAAATTTTCCATTAAGTTATTATCTTCAGTGCGTCAGACAGCAGGATCTGCGTGACTGTAGCTTAATGCCCTTTTATGTAGAAAATTAAGGTCATCTTAATGTTTTATATTTCAGACACTTGAAGCATCACGATCTACCTTTCTAATTTCATTTAATCACTGGAGAAGTGGCGGATATACTGTCGCTTTCTAAAATTGTCTGTTCTAGCTCTAATTCTGTCATTTCAAATTTGAACATAAACGAAACTTTTTCCTTTAGTTCGATTCCGGACAGGTCCGTAAAAAAAGTTTTATTCGTTCATTCATCAAATTAGTTATGGTGTAATAGAACTCCCATCGTTTGACAAAAAATATTACTTTCATGGTTAGTGAGGTCAGTGAGATGGCGACAAAAAAACCATCGTTGTCTTCGATAAAAGAACTTTTAATTCGACATCAAATTTCCATTAATTGTGTGTCATTTGCCTGCTCTGCTGCAGCGATAATTAAACGGCCGGCATCATGTTGCCAAACCTAATTAAATATGCTAATTCACTTAGAGTCTATGAACACACCCGTAAGCCCTAATTATTCAAATTATGCTGCTTTGGAAAGGCAAAAGTGCAACTTAAATTTTGCTCTGAAGAGTTCTTCCAAAACTCAATTAATCAGCCATGACAGGTCAAAGATTGATGAGAATATTAAATTTAGTGATAAAATCAAGCAGTTGTACTGAAAAACCAGGCAGAGGTAAATTTTACTGCAATATTGACCTGTGGCCAGCACACAATCACAAAAGAAAGAAGGAAAGGAAAAAGTAGTAAATAGCACGTGGGTCGGTAAGCCACTTCAAGAGGTTGGTAAAGAAAACAGCATGTGGTAAAACAGTAAACAATTGGTAATTAATACAATAAAAACAATAAATGGTCTGTAAAAATGAATTTAACCATCCAAAAATAGCAGAAAATAAACAGTCGTATAAGACAGTAAGAAATGGTTATAAAAATGTACATTATAATAAAACGGCATTGCCAGTAAGCAGTCGTATGTAAGAATAAAAAATAGTTGAAAACAACTTATAAAATCACACAGTATTACTTGTAAACAGTCGTACTTAGAAATAATAAATAGTTAATGAAATCCAAATAATCATGCGGTAATACGAATAAGCAATCGTACCTGAGGTTGAAAAATAATTAATAAAATTGAATGCAATCGTAAGGTTGTAACTGCAAACAGATATTCGAAAACATATAAAACGTACAACAGAATGCTAATTATACAGAACAACTTTCGGAAAAATACTTGCCCGGTAACAAACGAAAACTCAGAACTTTCGCGGAAGAGTGACCGTGTTAAAGACCAGCTCCAGGAAAAAAGACCATCCCAGTAACAAACGAAAACTAAGAACTCCCGCAGATGTGGAAAATTTTTCCCACATGCTCCTCGTATTGCCTATGTTGGAGGCAGAGCCATGCGTCGCTTTCTCGCTGTCATTTGTTGCCGCGGAGCTTGAGCTGAGCAGAGGTATGGTGGGCAGATGATTTTTTAGCGTAAGAAGAGATTCGGCGTTTGACACTTTTACTGGAGCAGTAGCAGTCTGAGCAGCCCCTGGATCGAGGGCGCGAGTTATTACCACATTCGTAGCCACGAAGTTATGTATTACTTCTCCTCGCTTACTGTTCAACTTTTCTGTGTTTAAGTTTGTATGCGTGTGTAGTGGATTTCGTTTTTTTATTTTTGAGATATCATCATGGTTTTCAGGTATTTAAGAATTCCAACTTAATTAAATGGCTAATGGCCTGTAAACTACTTCGAAGGGAGATCTTAACCAATTAAATCACTTCTTACGAAGTTTATAAAACCTACTTGCTAACGGTGAACTCCTGAGACTTTGAGGACAATGTAACGGTTTCTTCCTGAGATCATCTAGCATTACGTTATGATGCCTTAAAGGGCTTGTTTTATCTCCCTACTATTAACTACTTACCTGATTACGTATTTTCGCCTGAACACCGTTCTACCACTATTTTCATCTTTTTTCCTTTTCTTTACCAACCTACTTAGCCACAACTGCAGCTGCAGCAGTTGCGGCTTAAGAAGTGCATTTTAATCTATCGAGCACCCGTGTCAGCTATGCCATTTTTTGAGTTAAAGTGAAAGCTATTTTGAAAGCGCTCTTTGCGCTAATCTGTGAAATAACTCATAAAGAAGAAATTAATACTCCTCCTTTAAAAATTTACTAACTGTAGTCGGCCTTTACGGCTCTTTAAAACTCGTTGTATTCGGCCTTTACGGCTTTTTAAAACCTGTTGTATACGGCCTTTACGGCTATTTTAAAATCGTTCAATAACACGTGAATGAAACCTTCTTTATTCGTTTTTTAAAAACTCCTGCAGGTGTGAATATCTTACACAGAAGAGTGACCGTGTTGAGGCTCCACTCCAGTACTGTAAAGGCCCAATAGTGACGATCTCCTCCTAATTGAACAAAACACCCCTCGGCAGTACGAACAAAGTTTTCCGCCGAGTAGTGAAGCTCCGGTGATTATTGCTCATCCATGATGAGTCTCTTGAGTCCTTAACCAGTTCGCAATTCTGATCTTCCTAATCTTGGGCTATTCTTAAATTTCCCCTCGTCGACGTTTTGTAAAAAAAAACTGCCTGGATAAAATTTACGAGGGAAGTTGCGAGTCGCGGCAGGTCGAAATATTATGGTGGCCTTGATAGCAGAGATAGTGCAAAAAGAGCGCTCCCAAAGTCCTAATTTGTTTGACTACCTGAAGTTTGTGTGGATAATAGCTAACTTCCTGTGTACTGTCTAGTGCGGTAACTATTTCGCTCAGTGTCTAACCATTAATTCCTGTATGATTCAATTATTTTTAAGCCGTCCCAAAATGTGGTGAAATGCTACCAGAAAAACAAGCATGAGCTGTACACATTTTCCTGAAAAATCCTGGCTTAGGCAAATCCAATGGTTACGTATATCAAAAACCTGATATTTATGACTCTTTGGTTACCACAATATCTTGATGCAGCGAAAAGTCTCGAGTTTCGCTAGCGACAGATGCTGATAATAAAGGGGAACAGCGCGCCCTCATTACTTGTACACCACATGACACCTTCGCTCCGATAATTCCGCCCAAGTCACCACGGTTTATCACGCGAGTGACCTGCTGCTGAGTTGGGTCGCTACGTTTCCACGTATTGATGCATGTGAAAAGTCCATTTTGACGATAAAACCAAACAGTAGTATTTGAAAACATGAAAATGGTTAATTTTCCCGCAAAAATAAAGTATTAACCTGTAAACAGTCGTATAAGACAGAAAAAAATAGGTGAAAATTTCGTATACTATCGTGTGGTATAAACAGTAAATGAAAGGGGATGAATTTTCAAAGAACTTACCTCCTTGTAACGATAAATCTCGCAATTGTAGTAAGTAATTTTGAAAAGAGCAACCGTTAACTGGATCACGCCTTCCTTCACCTTAAATCATTATTGATCAAAATAGAGTTTGTGACTACCAATCGATCAGCAGCATTCTGAAAATCCCCTCCGTACGTGGCCATCGGGGGTGCACATTGCGGTCAAAGAGTTTCAAGTTGACTTGGAAAACCTACGGTGTACCGCAATGGTCACGTAATTAGTCTGAAAGTCTTGATGTTTCGATATTTCCTATTGAACTCCAGCGTTTATCTATCTTCAGATGTGAGAATTGTTTGCTTTACCGAACACTGGCGGCCACATAATTGCTCTGGACAGGAAATGACGCGCAGCGGCCAGCTGGCCGGGGCAATCTGACGCGTGATTGCTGGGCCGTAACTGCGTTAGGTGGTGGTGTTGTGGTGTTGGTGTAGGTGGTGTGGTGGGGGTAGCGGGTGTTATGGTGGTAGTGACTGGAGCTGCGGCTGAAGAAAATTCATCAGGACCAAATCCATTAGTAGTCGTAAAACGAAGATAGCTGGCAGGTATTGATTAATACTCAAAGGCCCTATAATGGTTATGTATTCTTCTATAATTCAGGTAATCTAATCATTGTCTCTCCCCGTACAAAATTCACGTTAATTATTAGATCTAATTTTTTTCTCACTGAAATCATTACGACATGATTTTATTCAGCATCTCTTATGAAAAATCCGTGCTCCGTAAGCTTTCATTCTTTTCGTTTCATTTCATCCATTCAAGTGATGAGAGACTAAAAGAGGGTCATTTGAGGACGCATTTCGAAGATTTGCATCACTTTAGACCGTACAGTAATTTACTGCGAATACAAAGTGCTTGTGAGCACTGCTTGTACAGGGTGTCGCAAAAAAAGTATACCCCATTTCAAATTACTTTATCTCAAAAACTATAAATGTTACAAAAATTATGAAATAAACATATTGTTTATCAACCGTTTCTGCGTCTATGCAGGAAATTTTAAGAGGATTAATGAAAGGGTAATTTTTCAGCAATATTTTTGGTGACAGTTACGAAAAGTATGCTCGCACTGACAGTTAACAGATAATTCCAAGACTCGGAGAAACCCATGAAGACAGATTAAATAGAACGTGGTGGATTTGGGTAGCGCTCCTGCTCTCAGAGCTGGGGCTGTAAAGGAAAAACTAAATGAGGTATTTGGCGATTGCATTATCTCCTTAAATCATCGCATTGAGTGGCCACCCAGATCTTTCGATTTGACACCCTGTGACTTTTTCCTTTAGAGACATCTAAAAAGGAAAGCTTATGGTTCTCCGCCAAGAAACATTGATGCTCTGAAGCAAAGAATTGTCAACGAAATCATTTTGCTTCAAGAAAATGATGCTCTCGTAGGATGAGTGATGACAGGAATGAAAAAGAAAATGCAATTGTGTTTTGAAAGAAACGGTGCCCCCGTCGAAGGAAATTAGATCTGAGTTTACAACTTGAAATAATTTTTTCTATTTTTGAACTGCTAACGATGTCTTGTTACTAATAAATTGTTGAAAGTAACTTTTAAAAATATCTTAAACACAATGAAATTTGCATTTAAACTAGCTTGAGCAAGTATACTTTTCGCTTCTGTGCCACCAAAAATATTGCTGAAAAAGTACCCTTTCATTTCTCCTCCTCAAATTTCCCATATGGATGCCGAAACGGTTGATAACCAATTTGTTCTTTTTGAAATTTTTGTAACATTTATTGCTTTTGAAATGAAGTTTTTTTAAATTTAGTGTACTTTTTTACAACACCCTGTAGAAGGCACATAAACTTCATCCTGTTAAGGCAGAACTTTCATAAAATCATTTTCTTGTCTTTTCTGCGGCCCAAAACCAGAGCGTTACACTACGGACGAGTAATCGCGGGTTCACTTCCCTGCAGTTGTAAGATACAATTACCACCATAACAAGTGGCTCCTTTGAGGCAGATAACTGAAATTAAGAAATACATACGGAAGCTCTCCCTTCAACTTAAATTTTAATCCATCCTGCTTAAATTAAACGGTGGATTTAAGAACTTGTTTGTTTTCTGTCATGACTTTCGAGTTCAAAAT
Organism: Platorchestia sp. MABIK; assembly: GCA_014220935.1. NCBI lineage: Eukaryota > Metazoa > Arthropoda > Malacostraca > Amphipoda > Talitridae > Platorchestia > Platorchestia sp. MABIK. Next base: position 91,803 of record JACJUY010002528.1, on the reverse strand, counting down.
TCTACCTAAGTTTTCGCATACGTTTGATTGTCCATGTAGTTGCTTAGGTTAGAACGGATTAAATAAATTGTTCACTTATAGTTATTTTGGACTATTGTCTACAAACAAAACTTGAGACATTAGATTATGAAGTGCGGACAAATATATACCCACCACCATGATTGCAATACAAAAGGCGAATGTGAGCATGAGAGTTTATTTCACCTAAGGGGATTATTTACACTATTGATTAACTTTTAATCCTCATGTAATGAGTAAAATATACAATAAAATATGCTTTCATTATATCTCCCGCTAATGTAATTAATCCCTGGGTTGGTTATTGTCTACTTCTTGGTTTGTCGCTCAACTGAAGACCACTATTTTAGGAAATATTTAAGATCCAATATGTTACAGTGTATTTATTGTCTCAACTGATTGGGTAAATTAATGGATTTCAGTTTCTCCTTTTTTCAAAGTGATGCTTAGAATGATCAGCTTGCTAAGATTTTGCAATTTGAATGTGATTATTTCAATGATTTGACAGACAGAGCTTTGTGGTATACAAACTTGATCCCACGCAGAACTTGACTCTACGTCTCATTTCATTATTGTGTCGTTAACTTTGAATTGAAGAAAGCGAAATATTTTCTCACGGCTGTGAATCGTACTTTTTTGTGCGTTATACCAAAGTGCCATTTTGAAGGATGCTTTTAGGTTAAGGTGTTTTAAAAACTAATGTATTGCCAGTTTATGTTTGTACTCTATTGAAAATAAATGTTTTTTCTTTCGTTCTTTTTTCTTTGAGAGCACTTATGGAACCACCTTCCGAAACCCTCCCGAAGACACTCTTATTATTGCTGCATAGGAGCTAGGAACTTCAAGTTAGTTAGTTAGTTACCTACGAACTTCAAGTTAGTCTCAAACTGAAACTCAGAAAACTCTTTAGGTCACCTAACTTAAACTCAACTAACTGAACCTAACCCAATCTAACCTGACCCAACTTAGTGTATTGAGAAATGGACCAGGTGACAAGACGAGAGCGACACCCTGCTTCCCACGGTGAATTAACGACATACTTTTATCACACACTCTTGAGAAATTTGTATACCCTCTATTTGAGATTAATTTGCTGTTCTTCCTTGCAGCTATTGCAAGAAATGAGTTGTATCTTAAGGAGTGGTCAGAGAAAGATTTCAAAAAGAGAAAGGGTCATTTCCAATTTTCAGAGTTAGCCCCAAATTTTACCATTTTCTGTATTTTGAAAAATTGTTACAGGGCAAACTACGAAAACCAAAGCCTTTGCCAAATATCTCAAAGCTAGACTTTATGGTAGCTTGTTTTTGGGTATCGAATCAATTTCATTATAACTACATCAAGAGAATACAATTAGCAACTCATAAATGCCAAAGCTCTTTCTAATGTACGGTCCTTCGTAGAAAATTTTTTATAGCGTAGAAATCAACAGGTAAATCTACGTAAGATTCTCATGTAGGCTTGTGAATTTTAATATTGAGACATTTTAAAAACCAATGCTAATCTTTGTGTGACATTTATTTCAAGTAAGTTGCTTGGTTTTATTGTTTTAAAGTTCCAAATATGAAGTAATTGGCAGCCTCCTAAACGAAAATAACTTCAAGCTGCTCTTTTTAGTGGATAAACTCTTAAATCTCACAGAACTCTTAACATAGTGATTCTAAAAAGTTTTGATTTGATTCACTTAGTCGTTTGAAAGAATGCAAAATTAGAAGGGAATTAAAAATGTTCCCAGAGAGGAAATGTTCACATTTAACGACCGCGTGACGTATACAAGAATATGAAATAATTTAAAATAATTTGTGTAATCTCGCAGTATTTATTTTGAACATTAGTACTTAGAAATCATAAATGATTAGTAAAAACAAATATAATCACGCAGTATAGTCAGAAAGCAATTGTAGCTGAGGATGAAAAGTATTCAATAAAAATTGATAAGATCATTTTCTTCGAGTAAGATGAGATTGCGCAGATTTATTACCCAGGTAGCAAAGTTTATTGACCTAATATTGAGCCAATATACAGTCTCAATATTGACTGGATATTCAAAATGAACATAGGGGAAATACCTTATTTTGGAAAATTCTGTTGATATTGGAAAAAATATATTAGCCCAATAACAATATTATAATCAACCCAATTTCAACTAATTATTGTGTCAATATTGACTTGATAATGAGGTGTTCCCTACAATAACATTGGCTTAGTACTCAATTCCTGATATAAGGTTGATGATTTTGGTAGAAAAAAATTGTCCTGATTATAATATTTTCACTAATCCATTATCAGCTAATTATTCTCTCACTATGGAACTGATATCGAGGTTATAAGACCAGGTGATGTAGCTTCAGCCATTGGGTGCCATTTTGCGGCATCCAGACGGCCTTACTTATACTTCCCACCCCACTAAGTATCTGTGATACGCAGAGGAGAAGTAGGAAGTTATAATAATTATTGTGTGTGTGTGTGTGTCAATGCTTATAGAAAAGACGGGAGAGTTTGACACAGAGAGTGCCATGGAGAGAAGAGGTTATATGGAAAAGGATAGATAGGAGACTGATATAGATGCGCTTTGCGCATATGACGCTACTGTTGGAGGTTTTTTTATGAGTAGTTTAAGGGTGGTTTAATTGATCAAATTTACATTGACAAATATCACAGTTACTGAGCATAAATAGACTAAAATTGAGGTTTGAGGGGTAACTAAGGTACGACACTACAAGGTGTTCCTTAGAAAAATACAAGGTGAATGGGCAACCTGTACATGCAATTTGATCCGGTCAATAATGGGTAATTGTTCAATATATATAGACATTTATTGCTATAGTAACATATGACAAACGATTTTAGCATATTTTTTTGAAAAAACTAGACATTCGAAACTCATTGGACGACTGAAAAAACAAGAACTATGAACCTGTGATTACAGTAATTTTGAATATACATATTATTGTAACGTATTCACATCTCTTGATATCTGTCAAATATATCTGCACTCATTAATGACTGAAATAAATATTCATTAAGTTAATTGGTACATCTTATACAAATTACTCCGTATTATTGGCGTACGAAATCAACCCAATGTTTGGGCAATAATTATTTTTATTTTAACAAATTTCATTAAATTGCGAGATTTTTAATTATTATGAAATAGTTTCCACTTATACGAATATCATACATATATATATACACAGTTAGTTTAATATTAGAAATAAAACTATTAACTAAATTGTCCCAATAACAAGTTGATTTCATAAATAAGTATATCTTTATGAAATATTGTCTTGTTATTAGCCTATTATTTTAATCCAAGATTCCAATATCGGGTCAATAAATAATTATCAACCCAATATTGGCCTAATAATTTCTTGCTACCTGGGTAGTGCCATTTAAAGAAAAATTGGTGTGTGCTCAAAATGATTAAATTAAACAATTTTACTTATAAGTTGTTCAGCATATTTTTACCTTGACATTCAGGAATCTGGTGCTTTATAAATAATTGTCTCCTCTCTATTAGAAGACTCGGAATGATAGCACTCTTTTCCTGAAATGAAACTTACTCTAAACCGAATCACGAATTGGCAGTTCTCGCTTATTTCATTATATGATATTCTAAATTGAATTAATATAAGTTTATGCTCTCATTCTAGACAACAATTTAATAAGTCAAGCATACGCTTAATACACATGTTTGATATTAAATAAAATCGTGAGTTTTTTTCTAAGGTAAAGTTTTCATAGGTTGCCCTGACAGTTACTATTTTTAACCGGGTTCTCACGTAGTTTTATCGCGGCCTATTCATTGTGACAGTTCTAGGTAATGATTATAATGTTGAATTGTATTTGGAAACATTTCACGTTGCACAAAATTACACAAAGTCTTCAAATTCTCTTTGTCTCACAGGTAGCGAGGGTATAATTGCTCGCAACCGCTATGGGTACCTGCAAACTACTGACCGAACATTAACTCTTCCCTGTTAAGATTTCGTTGACGAGCAGCATTAACTTTTCATTTTTCTTACTTGCGCTACCTACCCCGACGCATGAGGTTAGCATATCTTTTATAAGGCTTGTGAAAACTGGAGCTCTGTTTTGCTTGACATTTTACTGTTATCCTGCGTTGTCTTAACCTTTATAAATACTAATCTTTATCGGAAAGAATTTTAATAAATTCGTTAGCTTTATATTCAACTCAGAATACGTGCCTCAGCTGCTGAAATACAAGGGCAATTGAGAAAACCAGCAAAAAATTCAAACTGTTCATTTACGAAAACTGAACAGATCATAAATTCCCAGCACCATCGAAACCTTGTCTGCAGTTTCCATATTAAGCTCTGTAAAATAAGAAAACTATTTTTTACATCAAACCATTTTAAATTGTGTGTGTCGTCCATGCCCTTTCTATGACAAAAGAACTTAACGTCGCTTGGATGTCCCATTTGTTTAAATCGCATAAGAAACTCTAGGCTGCTCAGGATTTCCACTTTGTGGAATTACAACTACTGTGTTAAGTTTAAGTTCAAGGGGTGTCAGTTTGTAAAAATAACACTACGATGTTAAGGGCTTCAATTTTTTATTTTCCAGGGGAAGAAGAGAGCAAATTTGTTGCTAACATTTTGCAGCAATTTTTTCAACTTAGAATTTTACATCGAAAACATTGCGATATTACTTTACATTACTACGCCATTTTGCCCGTCGATGTTCTATGAGGAAATGCAGGAAATTGATACGAAGGTTCATGGGTCTTATTTTAATTTGTTTTGAAAGATTCATAAATGTTTCCTCCGAAATTAGACAGAGAATCGAATAGAGAATTAAATCTAAACGATTTTACAGCGATTCCGACTAACACCCTGTAGAACTAAAATATATAGCACAAATAAAACTAAATGTGACCTTGTATCTTAGCCAGAACTCAGATTTGCTAGAATGTTATTGATCAGAGAATTTCTCACTTAAATCGAATTCATACATAATGAAACTGGTGCATTGATTTTTTTAAACGAAAATCAAGTTCCATGACCTAGCTGCACACCGTTTATTGGCGTGATAGAATTGCTGTATAACGATTAGAAATATCACGTTAGGAAGAAATTACATAACTGAAACAATATTCAGTAAACTTTAGTGTATTCAATTGAATTATAAGCTTCAACTGCACCAATTATTTTATGGAGCAATGTTGAACAACCTAATCACATCCATGATTACTTTCTCCCGCACGGCATATTTACCTTCATTAAAATGTAATTTACTCTTTTACAATACGTGTAAATGGCATGAGTTCAGGAGTCAGTCCATCTAACGAATGCTAGTCAAATATTACCTACTTAAATATTTATGTACAACGGGCAGCATACTGTGATGCGCCAATATTATGTACATATTAACATGTGGCATAGTTTCGGTGCTCCATTAATCAGTGCTAGGAAGGAATACTATGCATAATTGTTAGTTTATGTCTCTAGAATACACGCGATGATTGAATATTCGCTTTGAAAAGATAGGAAATGATGATTGTATCAACATTATATCATAATTTTATGCGATGTTTTTCACTAGGTTGAGGAAAATAAATTTCATTCGCAGAGTTTTCAGCATCGCATTTGTGCTCAAAATAATATCGCATTTTGCGCTCAAAAATAAGTTACAACGACACACAATTGCACAGTCGGTCCGAGTGGGAAAAGTTGGTGCTCGCTAGTTGTGATGCTGGTGTTCAAATTTACAGCAACAAATTTTGAAGTTATACAACTAAATGAGAATTATGTTCGTCTTTTGTGCACTGGAGTTACTACGTTAATATGTCCATACCAAAAAAACGTTCCTGACAGTGTATCATGAGCTAAATTCATCGCTTACACATGACTGCAGGAAATGAAAAACTACTGACTGTTCTAAACATGCAGCAAGGTCAAAAGATACATGCAAAAAAATTGAATTGCTTTATCCGTAGTTGAGTCATGCATCTATACCATGTGGTGGTGAAAATAATGCATTCGTATAAAATGTGAAAATAGCTACATTTTTGAATTATGAGTTTTTTGCTCATTTTCAATGAGGAAGCTGTCGTAACGGCCTTAAAGTTTCTGGACTCCAGTTCATCTCACGCTAATACCCTCAGAGTGAGACCGTCATGCGGATGAGATTCGAGTCACTGGATCTTGAAGCAAAAAATTGCAGCTGAATTCATTCCCAGACAATCCTCGAGGTACACATTACTTTACGGAAACTCAATCAACTTATACGGAAAAAACTCAATCAACTTATACGGAAAAAAACATACCCATTTTCTTAATTAAAACGATGCTTGATTCACGTAATGAATGACGCAGAATAGCTGGGATTTATTAATATCGTCAGAAGTTGAGGTTTGCGTAAGATGATGCATAACTCGAGGTGCGACCGTACTTCACGCTAGAAAAATTAGGTAGCGATAACTCGAGCATTGTTTAAATACAACACTCCCGAGTACAGCGCTCACTGTCACATTTCAATGAAAGTCGATGCTAAACTATTGAAAATGTACTTGCTACCAGTAACCATGTTACCTATTGTGAAGGTTGGGTAGTTTTACTTATTTGCTCACAGTGACGCCTCGATTAATAGTCAAATTAGGAATTAAGTGTCATTAAAAAAAAGTGTCCAGAAAACTGACTGAACAAATTTTCATTGAAGTTGTCAGGACATTATTATTGTTATTCCAGGTTTATTTTACGTTACGTTAATAACCTACGGGGTACAAAACTAAGAAAAAAGTTTTACGATTCCTGACTAAGCGCAGAAAAACAAAATTTATGTTAGTATCAGATTTTTCTATTTGCTCACCTTACATTACACATCATTCTTAAGCGGTGGGAGCAGGGAGCGGTTAACAGAAATCTGGCATACGGGAAATATGATAAAAAAGCACTCGAAATTCACAACGTTTCGTAGCCTGTTTTCAGCCTGAAGGACTCCATTTCAAAAAGGAACGCTTTGCGACGTATGCTGCGGTTGAAAAAGAGCAAAACTCAACGCTAACGCAGTAATGCTCACAACATCTCTGTTGGCGACCGAGGTCGCCGTGTGGCTGCGCTAAACTGCACTGCGGCACGCACGATATTTGCGCTACCAGCAACTGCCCGTGTTACTGTTAACACGTCCACTGTAGTGGGTTAAACTGAAGTTCAATATTCGACTCAAATTCAAAGTCAAAAGTTGTTAGCAATTTTAGATATTCCAAATATCAACTGGAGTGATAAAATTCCGGTAATTCTAACAGAGTGTTAAAAATGTTCAAAAGACCCATCGATGGGTCGTTTCGCTGCCGGAAGAACTTGAGCACGACCCATCGATGGGTCGTATCGCTGCCGGAAGAACTTGAGCACGACCCATCAATGGGTCGTATCGCTGCCGGAAGAACTTGAGCACGACCCATCGATGGGTCGTATCGCTGCCGGAAGAACTTGAGCACGACTTATCGATGGGTCGTATCACAAATAACGGGTTAACACTTTGGCCGCAATTAGCAAAACTGAAGTTCAATGAACTCAAATTGAAAGGCCAATGTAATAAGCAATCTTGAAAATACTAATCATTAACTGGATCATAACATCATTTAGCTTTTGTAAAGTATGTATGAAAGTTAATTTTCTGACTACTGGTCGGTCAGCAGCACTACGAAAATCCCCTCCGTGGCCACCGGTGTCGCACGTTGCGATTAAAGTGTTAAGGGGAAGTTTTTGCTGTGCCGCTGCGCAGCGCCGGCGCTCTCAGCTGCATAAAGGAGCGCTCAGTGACGACGGACTGCCCCAATCACAGCGGCAATTTTTAACGAGCAAGCATATTATTTCACAAGCATTAGAATGAATATGCGTTGTTAGATGTCAAATCTACTCTTTCAGTGACTGAAAAAATACAATTTAAGAGTTGTCATTGATCGTCCGGTGTAATGCTCAAAGATTGCTCCAGAATCTCGCTTTTTATCATTTAGAAATATTTTGAAAATAATTCTGTCAAAACTAAAAGAGTGCAGTTTCTTCTAGAGTGAGACGGCGCTTCAAAGATATTTCTCTTGCAATTTTTACATAAGTCCTTATGTTCACTTTTCATAACCCAGACAAAAATCGAGAAAAACCAGTTGAAGTGCTCAGTGACTGCCAGGGATGTTGTTTAACGTGTTGTGATTTGTCTTCTAACAATAAAAATACAGTTACGGATTTTGAGTTTTCGAACGATTTACATCCTCGTAGCGGTACAACTCACAACCTAATCATTCTAATTTGATCAAAACTCACGCTCCTGGCTGTGCCGCTATGACGATTAAATTTATTTGAGAGTCAGCTTGAGGTCATTATGCATGATGTCGCATCCGCTGTGATTTTCCTCGCTCAGTCAAATTTAAGGGACTTCTCAGGTGGATTTGCACACACATTGTCAAATTTGAGGGACTTCTCAGGTGGATTTGCACACACATTGTCAAATTTAAGGGACTTGTCAGGTGGATTAGTTAAACATGCCTGACTGGAATGGTGTGTCCCCAAAAACATTTTCAGGGAAGGATATCATACTTCGAAACCCGCTCTGAATTTAGCGAGTTCATGACTTGAAAACGCAGTTTATTCTTTAAGTAATTCCAATTCATTCACTGGAGATTGAGAAAATTACAATTACTCTTTGTGGCCGTAACTGCATTTCTAAAAGATGTCGGCTTAGGCAGCAAGTGTAAATAGCGTTTGTTATAGCGGAGTGAAATTAGGAACAACATTTTTGAAAAGGTCTTCGAATTTTTTACTACAAAATTTTGCGTAAACTTTGTTGCTTCCGATTGATGATATTTCTGATATTCATTCAACAAATTCGTTTGAGAATTAATTTCCTCGCTTCTGTTTGATGTATATTGCATCGCTGCATTAATAAGTTTCAGCATAGTTACGACTGCTCCATCAATGACATTCCCCGTCAAATACTATCAACATCTTTATCAACAAGTACTGTCTCAACTCGAAGTCTTAAGAAGTCATCGAAAATTAAGAATGCAATGGCACTGTCAGGTATAAGCATCGAGACAGCATTTCTAGAAAATGAGTGTGTATAAACCAAGAATTGCATGGTGTAAGATAGTTCAAGAGTGTAAATGTCGGGCGCCGGCTGATTCAGCGATAAATTAGGCATCAAAAGGTAATTTTAGGGTTTCACTTTCTTCCACGCTCTTCATTGGCAGCTTAAAGTGAGTGGACTTTTGGTACGTATTTCCTTTCAGCCAACGACTGCATTTGAAATATTGAATTTAATACAATCTATTATACAGAGCGTAACTGTCTACAAATCCTATACCAAATGACCAAACTATAGACGCAAATAAATTATTAAAAGTCGACCAGGCCTAATTTAATTCATCTGATGTCCTCATCGGGTTGATTCGCCCGTTGAATTGATGAATTCAATTTGACATTAGATTAGTGGTGAAATATATGAAGTTCAGGGAAATTATCGCATTGTTCGCTTCAATGAAGTGTTTATAGACCGATCATTTTCACCTATTGGGTGAACTGTGTACAGAATTTTGGGGCTGTGGGGAAACTGGATGAAAAACTTCAATGAGCAAACTGCTATTCAATGAACAAAAAGTGCTCACGAACAGAAATAACAAGTTCTTCAAATTGAATAAAATTCCATGTAAAAATCTATCCTTTAAAAATCACTTTTCAGAATTGAAGTTCCTCATTTCCCAGACACGGACTGTAAACTGTCAACCAAATCTGCGTTCACAAACTCTTACATCCTGAACGGGTCTTGACCAGGCGGCGGAGAATAATAAAGTGGAAACCATTAATTTGTGAATCAACTGCTATATTCAGAATAACATCCAATCAGGCGGTAATGAACTACGAACTATCCACCAATGCTTCATTCAAAAACTCGAACTCTCAGAATTAGTATCGATTGCCAGTTTTGGATTAAAAGAGGTTAACCAAAACTTTGTTGTCTGCTGGCGTAATCAGAATGAGCATCAATCTGGCGGTACTGGAAAAACATCAGGCGACTAAAGTTTTGTAAGCCGACTTTCACATCAAGAATAGTGTCACTCACTCTGGATTGTGTGAGTGGTCAACTACAATATAGCAAATTGACAGCTAAATTAAGAATGTCAATAAGAAGGTTCCGGATACCCAATGATTAAGTAAGACTCCTTTAGTCGACTGTTACATCGAGAATGAACATGTCACCCAGTTCTGATTTATAAGCAGTCAACCATAACTTTGAAAAATGGTAAGCATCAATCAGGTGGCACAGGATAATCAACAATAAACCACGACTTCGTTAGTCGACTTCCACATCGAGAATGAACGTCAGTCACTCAGGACTAGACTTTGAGCGGTCAACCATATGTATCTTAGCGAAATTCATCAGTATCCTCATGAGGCGTTACTCAATTACAAACAGCCAGCCGTGACTCCGTCAGTCGACTGCTACATTGAGAATGAACGTCAGTCGCCCAGTACTGGACTAAAGCAGTCAACGATCTCTTAGCGAAATTCACTAGTATCCATGAGGCGTTACTCAATTACGAACAGCCAGCCATGACTGTCAATCGACCGCTACATTGAGGATGAGCATCAGTGAAGCACTACCGTATTGTAAGATAACACGCACACTAGGGAGAGGGCATCTAAGCACAGGAGTGCTGTCAGTGCAGTCTGGGAGGCCAGTAGCCGGCGTTGGCGGAGTCGTGAGCGACGGCGAGCGGGACAGACATCCCTGGCGGTACCACACCTGTGCGTGGGAACCAGTATTGTTATTCCAGGGGATTTATACTACATCTTCTGTAATTTAAATCTTGCTTTCTGCTGTTTCATAATGATAAGACTACTAAGGAGGCTCCGCACTTGTCTATGCATTTCATATCTCATCTAATGTGATGAAAATCTTCCTATCTGCTGTGTTTGATTATTGTAGTTATAAGACTACGAGGGAGGCACCTCACTTGTGCGTTGTAACGATCAAAATTCCATGCAATTTATAGCACATTTTCTGTAATTAAACTTTTACTTTCTGTTATTTAATAATGATGAGACTACGAGGGAGGCATCACACCTGTGCGTTGTCAGAGTAAAAATTATTCCATAATATTTTATATCTCATTTCATGTAAGTAAAATCTCATTGTTTGCAAAATTTGACAGCTTCAAGAATAATTTAACAGCTTCATTGTTTAGGGGAAACGAAATAAAGATGTAATAATAATTTTCTGTGCTTTAAGTTTTATGCGTGTGATTCCACAATCACGTAACGACATTTTCCTTGAATACTCTGAGCATAGTTTTTTTCTGATTAATACCAAGTCTTGAATCTACGCGTACGGAGAACTGCTACATTTCAATGTGTTGTGGTACGTACAGGACGACAGTAAGAATTTGGTCAAATAATTGTTGTCGAAGATGAACTTATTCAGAACAGAACTTTCTAAGTGAATTTAATTAATTTGTTATTGAATGATTTTAAATAATATTAAAGCCTACGTAAAATCTGGGTGTTAATAACCGAATTTTGTTTGAAAATTCCAGTGAGTAATGCACTTTGAGGCAAAAGCTCGTATGTTCAATCTCAGAAAGCTCAATACAGCTCATGTATATGGTTTTCGTGCGTATGTTTTCAATGCACTGGGAATCGGATTGTACAAAGAATTCATCGTAACGAAAGATCTCGAATTTCCTAACTATTAACGACTTTTCCTTTAACGAGCAGCTCTGTTTACGTAAAAGGACATTGCAAGGATAAGCTACAATGTTAACGATTCAATAACAGTTTTCCCAGTTAACTATTTTTAACTTTTTTGCAAAAGGTTTTTCAAGAATGAACTATGGCTCTAACTTAAAGCCACCCTTTTTATCAGCGCGGGCGAATAAATTTACTTAACAAGCCGACAACATAATCGTACAAAGTTATATAACCAAACAATTTAGAATAGCCTGCCATGAATTAAACTCATGGTTGATCAAAAACACCCCATGTATTACCTGCTTGTGATAAAGGTGATGCATTGGAGGTAATATAATCTGCCTGGAGGTTATGGGACAACTGGTGAGCGTGATGCTGGTGTTGTTGGTGCTGGTGATGCTGGTGCTGATGGTGCTGCAGGTGCTGGAGGTGATGATGGTTAGGGTGATGACTCGGGTGATGCTGCAAAGGATGCTGCACTGGGTACAGCATGGAAGAAGGAGGTGAGTGTCTACTGGATGGGTAGAATGAAGCCTCGTACCCATTACGCATGTAAGGGTGGGTGTTGGCTGGGTGTATGGGTGTTGGGGGAGTGGGGGGCTGGTGCGGGGGCTGGGTGCCAAGGTGAGTGCTAGCTGTTGAGCTGGGAGGCATCCCGAACGGGCTTCCTCCAGAATTTCCCCCAATCATCGACCTGAAAAACGGAAAGATTAGGAACGTTTAAGCTAGGAAATATTTATTTTTCGGCAAACTAAGGTGGTTGCAGAAAATTTGAGATTGAATAAGTAACGGAAAATTGCGATAACTTCTTAAAGTTGTACATAATTTTTTATTGAAAAATTAAAAGACATTTACCTTCTGCGTAAATTAGAATGAAGATATTTAAAGTTAGAAAATACTCTAGTATTGCATTGATGGACATTATCGCCACAAGACAGATTAGATTTACACTTATTTGAAATAACAGGATAACTTTGAGGTGAACACTCATGAAAATAATATTCCCAATGAAAATTGAATTTTCAGTTGTACTCGAAGTATAGAGAAAGAAGGTAAAATCTTTGAGTTACCTCGTGTAAGAATTCAGTCGGCGACTTCTGAAAGTCGTTAAAATGAAATGAAACAAAAATCTAATTTGATTTACAGTTTTACGGAAAGTTCAGAGTAATAAACTAAAGTCTGTGAGTTATTACGTGTAAGAGTTCAGTCGTTAAAATAAAAAAGATGTTCCAAGTAACCAATCATCATCCGTTGAGTGTAAGCCTGAATCAAGAATTTATGGGAATTTAATCTTCACAGCAACGACGAAAATCAGAAACTTTGAAAGAAACGTAAAAAAGGATAATGAAATCTGAGAAGTTTTTGATGCGAAAATATTAAGGAAATATGAACTTGGCTGACTGATGATGGATGGTTTGGTTTTAAAAATGGACCAGAATTCTAAAATTTTAATGTCCAAAGTCCTCAATGTGTGCCGGCATAAGTGTTACGAACAGACTAGAATCGAGTAATATATCAAAAGAGAGCATGGTCCATGACTACTGAATAGGTGGACATGTTAATAGGATACTGACCCTCCTGAGGTCCCCTACCCTAATGTATAACGTACGTCTCGTCATACCGACACACCCCGATGCACTACGCGCACGACAAGCTATTAGCCCAAAGAAGAATGAGCGAGAAGAGGCAGTTTATCCTTGAAGTAAAAAAAATAACTGAGAACCTATTAATCAGGACATTTTTCGGATAGTAACGCTGTAGCAGTTTCATTAAATTCAAACGTTTTTCCTGAATAAATCAACTGAAACTTGAACAAATCCTAACAGCTCGAGAAAGAATGGTCATTGAGCAGTTTAGTTTAAAACGTAGGTACAAAAACTGTAAAAACTAGCACCTAAGCCGGAAACGAAGTTCCTGAGAAAACAATAAATTTCAAATATATCATTGTTTCTATAGCGTACAAACAATCTAAAAAGACAGCTCTCTCTCCATTTCTAATTCACTTGCAAAATTAATATAAGAATGCTTACATTTGAGATATTGACATAACAAAGGTGAATAGGATCGACAACAAAATTATAAAAATACATCATCGATATATTTACGACAAAAATAAATTTGAATTCAAGAGTACAGTCTGTGAGTAATTTAATTTTAGAAAAAGAACTGAAAATATTTATGTAAACTCAAACAAAGCGGTCAACTTGAGTGAAGCATTTACTACGGATAATAAAAAAATCACCGATGAAAGTTTTAAAAAGCAAATGAAAAAGTTTACGCGTAGAGTCAACAGAATTATAACTTGTGTATAAACTACGTTTATGCATTTCAAATCGTTCAGGCTCGAGAGACCGAGAGCAACGGATAAAGC